>BQNB010058298.1:0-34438 GCA_026074375.1 Tanacetum coccineum
GGATGAGACACTTGCAATTGCATTCAAACCTTAACTCGAGAAAGCTAAAGGCAAAAATTATCTTAGGTATTAAAGATGGATACCTGAATTCCTTAAGATCTAAAGGCGAACCTTACATTTTCAGGAGATAGGTATAAATATGCTAGTAATGTAATCGAACCCGAGTCGGATCTGCTCTATCAATCGGGACACATATCTGATTTCAAAAACTTTATTTATTTACTACGTTTTATTCTCATATATTAACCTAAGTGACAAAATAATTTAAAAACAAAATTAGATTGTTAGATTACCGAGGGCGAAAAAAAGTTAAAAATTAATAATGAGTCTACTTTTTTAATTTATTTTCCCTTACACTTAAGTTGAGCATTATGCATAATCAGAAAATAACTTAAAAGTAGGACAAGCGAGAAAAATAAATATAAGAGAAACGAGACTCCCCGAGGCTTATAAGTAGTTGGTTGAATTCTGAAAGATATGGCGCGAAACAGAACGCCATCACACGCATGTGAATTCAACCCATATAATATTATACTCCGAATATATCCCAAGCGATAAGCTATCACCACCATCCAAGCTTCACCTATTTATTTAATCTGCAAAATAGACACAACTACGAAAACCGTAAAATACAAAAGCGCACTTTCGTAGGCAACACGATTGCATTTAGCGTATGCAACAAGCCTTTAAACCCCTCGGTATCTCGAGTGGACGAGTTATAGTCTCGTGAGGGTTTTCAGCGAACACACCCACAAAGTTCTAAAACATTTTTTATATATTTTTAATAATTTTTTATAATCACAATTCACAAAAACAAACACTCACAAAACATTACGAAATAAAAAATAATATAAGAAGAAAAATATAGTTATTAGTATCCAAAATTCAACGCATACGAAAGAAAACAAAGGTGAAAATAAAATATTTTTGGATTTTTAGTTTTTAGGAAAACACATAAGGTTCGAAAACTTTTAACAACTAACAAAGATAATCACATATAAAGAAGAAAACAATTTTTTTTGTTTTGGTTTTTTAATTTTTAGCACAAATCAAACACACGATAATTATATAATGTATAAAACAAATAATTTACAAAACTATATTTATTATTATTTTTATCAGACCAGAAGTGCGTCGCACTTAAAAAAAGTGCAGCGTACTTATAACCTAATTTTTTTATAATTTTCAAATATTTAAAAATTGAGCGCGGTAAAAATTACAAAAATGCGCCGCACAACAATATGAGTGCGGCGGCTTTATAATGACAGATTTTTTTATTTTTTACTTTTTTTTCATACTCTATTAGTTACCAACATATACACAAACACATAACACAAATCACTGATAAACACACAAGCACACAAACATTAAAAAGTAAAAACAAAAGACGGGAAATAATAAACTTATTTTTTCGATTTTATATTTTGAACATATTATATAAACATGCAAACGAACACACATAAACAAGCAATCCAACAAATGCAAACAAAATGGAATTAATACTAAAATGAGTTTTAAGACAATTTATATGATCAAGATACGAAAAAGAGAACATATATTTTTTTCAGACCCAGAAAGTGCGGCGCACAAAAGATAATATGCGGTGTACTTTCTGCAAAATTTTCAAACTTTTATTTTTTATGAATTTTACAGATGCAACAAAAGAGAAATAATCAAACAAAATTAATAAAATAAAGCATGGTTTTATTATATTGACAGGAACATGCCAGATTTCAAAATAAACACTAATAAAAAGCAAAAACAAAAATCTTTTTGGTTTTTTATTTTTTTGGACGATAAACTAATTATTCACAATTGTACAAGGCATATAATCAGATAAAACAAGATCTCAAATGATTGTAAAACCAAAATTACCAGTTTGGGGTTTTGTGTTACCACTAAAATTAATCAGCTACCTTAGGAAGAAGATTAAAGACGCAAAGTGCGTCGGTCTTGGTGTGAAACCGGCGTACTTCGGGTGTAACCTGCAAAATAACAAACGAGAACACGGGAAGTACGACGCACTTCATGAGAAGTGCGACGCACTTGCAGCAATAAAAGACAATTTTTAAGATTTTAAGAGATTTAAACACACGTAAGATGCACAAAAACAAGCAAACAATCTGGAAACAACTAAACAAATCCCCGACAACGGCGCCAAAAACTTGATGTGTGTTTTCACAAGCTTTAAATTTATAATAACTAGAAATACTGATTTTGACTAAAAACACAACATTCGGGCAAGTATACCCTATTCGAGTGTAATATAGTATTAGGTAAGTCCAGGCCGTTCCACGAGATTTGTAGTTATTTACAGATTGTTTATTAAGTAACAAAGCTAAATGATTCTTAATGATCAAATAGCCAAAACGTGTGTATAAAGCAAGCAAGAAACAAGGCATGATCCACATAACATAATAGATAGAGATAAAGCAAAAGACGTTATATAAACAAAGCATGCAAGTTTATAAGACGGGTAATCATCATTAACCAGCATATTACCACTGATAATAGAATCCTTTCGTCTATATTCTAATCTTCACGAGTGTATTAGGAATGGTACCTAGAATTTATCTCACCCGGTCGGTCAACATAAGGAAGGAAAAAAAAAAACCACCACACACACACACACACACTAAAAACCCCCAAGGTTCTTAAACATCATTTACTTTGGTTGCCTTATCAATTCATCACATAATTTTACAAGCATGATATTGTTGTATGACCAACCGACTCAAAAATACATCTAGACAATTAACCCATTCAGCCGTATTTCAATTGCTATGATATATAAAAGATAAAATGATAGAGCAAAGATAACATCGAATTCATAACATATATATATATATATTATTATACATATGTTCATAGCAATATCATGTTTCACATATCGAACATACGAAGAACACTACATCATAACCAACCAATTGTTCCCACAATTTGTGGGCCACAAACAACCAACATCCAAAACCTTATGGAATAACCCACTGGGCTGTCACGAACTCGCTGGAAATCAAGAACACGTCGCCAAATGTTGTGTTTGGTAACGGGTTTAATATAGTGAAGGAACTAGATATTTGGTGTGAATCGTCTAATCCTCATGGTATAATGTGTTTAGGTTATGGAAATATGATGTTTAGGGTCTGGAAATGGTGGCGTTTCAGTGGTGGTAGCATGGTGGTGTAAAAGGGTGTTTGGATCATTGGATCCTAAGATCCTCACCACTCTTTCCTTCTCTCTAAGTTGTTGTAGACACTGTATGTGTTAGATACGAAGTTCCCTGGCACAAATGAGGCTATTTATAGGCTAAAGAATACTTGGGGACCAAGTTGGGGGTGTATGTGGACGAATTTGAGGCCAAATTCACGGATTTATGACATCAGACAGAAAGTGCGGCGCACATATTATTTTGTGCGTCGTACATGGGATTTCTGGAAAAGCGCACCGCACATTTTTTGAAGTACGGCGTACTTGGTGCCATTTCAGCTTTTGGGCCAAAATCCAAAGTTGTAGAGAATTCCTTCCCGGTCGCGTGGCCACTTGAATCGCGTCCAACGGAGTTCATATAACCGAGTTATGACCAAAATAGTGAACATGTGTTGGGAAGCTTTAAGTTTGAGTTTACTTCTTCGTTTAAGCTTCAAATCTTCGTTTATTCTTTCGTTTTCTTCCACGACACGTATCATGAACCTACAATAGCAAATATACTCGATTAAGTATCGAAAGTTCTTATAATTAACCAATAAATATACATAAAAGCATACATAACGCATATAAAAATATGTATAAAATGAGCATTATCAACGTTTAAGAGTAGCACGACTTACTTGAGTATATCACGGTTGAAAAGTATTTTGAATCACCCTAGTTAATCGAGGGTTGTCGAAGTGGTTGAACGACAAACCTTCTTGAATCACAAAGCTTCAAATTGTTGTCGACACCGATCTGCCTCATATGCAAAAATACTCCCCTCTTATGACATAGATGTTTGACCCGCTTCCGGATTGGATTTGAGTTCCTCTAATAGTTAGTGGTGTGCCCCTTCAACATCGAGATGAATTCATGTTTTAAAAACTTACCGCAATGTTTACAATGAGCCTTTATTGACCCATCCGATAACTTCACGATGTTGAAATTACACCCAATTTGTGGGTTTCGGGTTTTTTCTAAAACTTCAACAATCGTTGGTGCATTTGAAGAACCAACACCGGTGGAAGTTGAAGAAGCTTGAGTTGCCATTAGTGAACTTTTTTGAGCATTTTGATTATTTCAAGAGTGTTTTAGTGTTATGAAAATTTGTGACTAACCCAAACTCAAATGGGATATTTATACTAAAACTTGGCAAAAAGAACGGGCAAAAAAAGAGTGGGAGACAAAAAAACAGCTGGGGACAAGTTATAACAGGTAAAAACATTAACAGGCTCCCATATTTTTATAACATTTAAAAATTGGTTCCCAACCGGTTTAAAAAAATCGAAACCAAACCAGATTCAACGGTAACATCTCCGAACTAGTCCCAAACAGGCGGGTTTTGACCAAACCGAGCCGGTTTAGGTCAAAAACCGGTGTTGACATGTTTTGGTTTTTTTGCCCACGACTACTTACAAGTGCAATTTTTGTTCATATACCTAAACAAAATAACTAAAATGGCCATTCTTTCAATGTCATTAAGGGGGTGTTTGTTGCGGCTTATATGTGGCTTATGAACTTATTTGATTTCGGCTTATATAACATAAGCCCTAATTTTTCGGCTTATTTATAGACTTGTGGCTTTAAATAAGTTTAACACGATATGATAAACTTATATAAGATCATAAATCTCAATATAAGCCAGAAAATTGTAGCTTATGTTATATAAGCCGAAATCAAATAAGCTCATAAGCCTACGTATAAGCCTAAACAAACACCCCCTAAATAGAAAAAAGACAAGGCAAAGATGTAAAAAACAATATACTCAATCTTGAAAGATTACGAGGTTTTTAACACTCGCGATCTGCTACAGAGCGTGAGGTTTTACGTTAATTTATGTTACACGAAATTGTTGTTAAGGACGGATGTTTTAACAGTGGGTAAAACAAAGGGACTATTTATGTAAATTTTCACAGATTGTTTCTGCAGTCATAGATAGACAGAAAGGACTTTTTCTATACATTTTTGTTAAAATGTCAGTCATTAAGGACTACTTTATAACGGAACGATAACTCAAGGACTATTTCCGTATAGTATGGTTTTATTTTTTTTATTTTATTGAAAAAAAAGTTAACTTTGAGAAAAGGGAGTATTGCTCTTTGTTAAATGTAATAACGTTTAGAGAAGGTAAAATGTAAGCAATAGCACAACTCTATCAAAATATGATTTAAGTTCATTTAGATACCAAACTTTATTTAGATATCAAGAGACTAATCACCATCATCCATCTCCATCTTAATCCAATGGACGAGTTTAAACCAAAAACTCATTTTCATCATTTTTTTAAATATTAATATCTCTCAAATCGTTAATCGTTAAGCGAAAAAATATACTATCACGACAAGCATTTAATTGTCTTCCTATGAATATCCACTTTGATATACCTTCGACAATTTTTTTTCTTCGTTTTTCCTTTTTTTACGTTTTTTCATTGTTGAAACTTGCATGAGAAATCACGTGTGATTAATCACTAATAAAATCACATGTGATATTAATGTTAAAGCACATATAATATTACTGATAAATCACATATGATATTAGTGTTAAATCATATATGATATGTAATTTTAATGCAATCACATGTAATTCGATGTTAGTGTTAAATCACATGTGATTTTATACGAATATTCAAATTAGTGTTTAATCACATGTGATATTTTCATGCAAGTTTCAACAACGAAAAAAGAACGTAAAAAAAGGTGAAAAAACGAAAACAAAAGTTTGTCGAACGTATATCAAAGTGGATATCTATATAAAGATAATTAAATGCTCGTTTGATGGTACATTCTTTTCTGCTTAACGATTAACGGTTTAGAAGATATTTAAATTTTAAACAATAGATGAAAAACAAAATTCTTTTAATCTCAGTCATTGATTTCTTTTTAGATGAATGATATGACGAGTCTCCTAATTACCAAGCTTTTTATGGTATCCAATATAGTTCTTCTCATCAATATGTAGTCTTCTAACATTTTTCCCAAATTAAATATAAAAAATTATTTGAAGCACCTTATCAAATGAAGCAGATATTTGAGTATCCGTCTCACATTAGGTGTTGAATTGTTAGTGTCTTTTTCTTCAACTTTAACATTAACTAGTTGTTTGTGTATTATATAATACGTAATGCAAAATATATGAATGATCGAGTTTTAATGTATTTCATTGACAACATTAACAATGTGTTCTTGAGTTGAAATTTGAGGTCTTACTCTTATTTTTGGAAGGAAAAAGAAATTAAACTTTAAAATATGTTATGTATAGACTAATATACCTTTTTTTATATTATTTGGCACTAACAACTTAAAGGTATACGTGTAACTTGAACAAGTTATTTACTTTGTTCTCCAACTTAATAACGTGATTTTTCGTATCTTAAAAAGTAAAAACATATAAACCAACAATCTTTTACTTTTTTTTACTTTTCATTTTTTAATTTTTAATTTTTTAAACTCGAAAAACAGAGTGTTAGTATTATATAGTTTTTATTATAACTTTATATTAAACATGAGAAATTGACATGTGATTACTAGGATGAGCCGGGTAGCGTACCCCCCATACCGATATTGTGGTATCGATTTTTTCCCCGAGCATATAGTAGTGGTTCCGGTCGTACGAACGGGATTCGGGTACCGGTACCGGTACCATCGATGGTTTTTCCTGTTTTTTTCGGTAATTTCCCGATTTGGTACCGGTCCCGTACCGAACTAGTGGTCCCGATTTTTTTTTTACTCGAATCATGGTACCGGTCTGTTTTTTTTTTTCTTTTTTTTTTTTTTTTTTTTTTTTTTTTTTTATTTTTTTTATTTTTTTGGGTTTTTTTCCCGTACCGTATACCGGGATTCGGTACCGTTTCGGTACGGAACCGGTTATATAGTTTTTATTATAACTTTATATTAAACATGAGAAATTGACATGTGATACTATTAAAAAACCAATGTTTCACTTTTTACGATGTAAAAAAAACAATTTTTAAAATACAAATTGAAGTATGCTAAACGTTACAAAATCAACCTTGAATTTTAATTTATTTACGACTTTTTATATAACAAACTTTATTTATCAAATATGAAGTGCATATCTATCGATTCATTCAGAAAAAAATGTCACTGAAAAGATCATCGAACTACGAACAAAACGAGCCCAATATTGCAATGTTTCTGACATGTGTACGATTTTATAAAAGTTGAAGTTTAATATATATTTAAAATATTTACGAAAATAGTATTTGAGGTTATCGCTTTGTTGTAAGGTGAGTCCCAACAACTGAAAAATGATACTTGATGTTATTGATTTGTTGCAAAAGTAGTCATGCACTCATGCATGCTCTGCGACAGCGCGCGAGTTACGAACCTCGTTAAGTAAAACTAAAAAAAGTCAAACTCTATGCTTGAGATAGAAGAGTAAGAAAAAGAAAAAATTTCACAAATCGTCCCTATGGTTTGACCCAAAATCACAGATCGTCCCTAACTCAAATTAAATACACCAAGCATCCCTAATTTTGAAACTAGTAACACACACCATCCCTATCGTTAGTTTTGCTAGTTAAGTGTTAACGGACGAGGGGTAAATTGGTCCTTTCGCGTTGAAACTAGTAACACACATCATCCCTATGGTTTTATTTCACTATATATGTTTAACACCTTCTTCAACACACACCAGTTTCACACACTTATGAACACCCCCAATCCTCATAAACCCTAATTTTATTTCACTATCTAAACACAAATCGTAAACCCCCACATCAAATCATTAGAACACCAAAAAATAAAAAAAAACCCTAAATCAATTCAGATGGCTTTTTGCTCGTGTGGTCGCCAAGCTGTTATCAAGACTTCGTGGAGTGATGGTCATCCAGGTCGAAGATTCTATGGTTGCATCAAACAGGGACCATGTTGTAGGTGGATTGGTTGGGTTGATCCACCAATGTGTCCTCGTTCTATTCAAATCATTCCTGGATTGCTTAGGGCTAGAAACAGGCATGAAGCTTCCATTCAAGAATTGACAAATGAAGTTGCAAAGCTTAAAAAGTACTTGAAGATTAGTTGGTTAGTGTTTGTTTCTGTTTTAATTGTTTACATCTTGGCCTAAGTAATCAATGTAAAGGTCATATGTGACTCACAATGTATGATGGATTTTGGGTGAATGAATGAAATATTATTAGCCATCTTATGTTACACTTGTTTGTGTCTAGGTTTGTGGAATTCGTTTGGGTGAAAAGCACTTGTGTTAAACAAAAGAAGCACATAGTCACTAATCCATTTGACTATTAAAAGTCATAGGCATCATAGTTAAAGGTACTTAGGTTTAATGTGAATGTGGTTGAGTTGTGACAGTGGAGTAAATGTAGGGAAGTGAATGTAGTTGAGTAACTTTAAGACTTCATTTACTATGTGTAAATTCCCAACCACTTAGTTTCTGTTATAAAAACCCACACCTTTGACACCACCAATTCATAAACACTTAGCCTTACAAACCCTAAAAACAGTCTGTATTCCTCCCTTCAACATGTCAAAGAAAGTGGAAGTAATTGAGTTAAGTGACTCAAGTGATGCTGTCAGTATTGAAAAGGGCATTGAGGGATCTTCAAAGCCCTCAATTCCTCCCTTTGGGTCTGCCAAAAGACCTAGGACTGTTCCAAAAAATGTGATAGATTGGTATGGCTATGTTGGTACTTGGCTCCCAGAAGAAGGTGGAGTTGAAGATTGTCAAAAGCCCTACCCCCATTTTCAATGCTGTCCTTGGACTTCCTAGCAAGACTACATGGGCTACCATGGTGAAAAAAATGGGTATAAGGGGTGCTGGTAACACAGGAAAGGGGAAGGAGAAGGTTTGATGGATGAAGTTTGTTGATGGATGAAGTTTGTTGATGGATGAAGTTTGTTGATGGATGAAGTTTCTGGATGGTTTTTAACTTTTCTGTCATGTATTATTAAGTATTAGTATTAACTTGATCTTATAATTGACCACATGTTGATGTAGTGGTATTAACTTATAACCAGCAGTACTTATAACCAGCAATACTAACTTAACACTAGCAGTATTAACTTATAACCAGCAGTACTAACTTAACTTAGTACTGCTTCCTTAGTAATTACACTAGCAGTACTAATACTTAGTACTGCTCATTAGTTCTGCATTTTTTGTCATGGTTGAAAACATTTTAGCTCATCATTACCTAAATGGCTGTTAATGACACTAAAATCACCAACAATGTATAAACACTTGTAAACTAAAGAAGCACAAATTGAATAATGCATTTGACTATTAAAAGACATACCCATACAAAACATACCATAGAAATGTCAATTACAATACTGAAACATAGTCTGAAACATAAATACCAAGTTCAAAAGATACTAGTTTGACATAGCACACTGTTTCTTTGTTGCCTGATTCATCTTTGCAGGTGCAGTTGAGGGTGCAGGTGCATCAGATGGCCTTTTCCTAGTACCTGCATCAGATGGCTTCTTTGCTGGTGCAGTTGAGGGTGTAGTTTGAGATGTACCTGTGTATGGATCTTTTTGGCCTTTACAAGACCTAGAATTGTGCCCAAGATTTCCACATTTCATACATGTCACAGTTTTATAAGCCCTAGACAACTTTCCATCCTTCACCATTTCAGCCTTTTCTTCCTTTGATTTTCTCCTATTTTTCCTTGGCCTTCCAACTGGAGTGTTATGTTTTGGTGGGGTTAGGGTTGTAGGAATTTGAGATTTTTTCCACATGACCCTACCATTCAAACAACCTATAGTGTAACTGTATGTTTTTTGCCAAGTTGCTAACCAATAACACTTATCAACCCATTCTTCAGGTATGCCCACTTGAACTCCATTAAGTGACATGTTGTAGTTTGCTGCTATAGCATGTGAACAAGGAATGCCTGTTAATTCCCACTTCCTACAACTACAAACCTTCTTAACCACATTAACCACACACTGAGAACCAGACTGGCCCTTTACCTCATACTCTTCACCCCCATTGAAAGCAACTGTGCAGTTATTAGCTCTGTCCATAGCTATTTTCAATAACTTAGTTGCACTAGGAGTAAGTGGTCCATCTGTTTTCTTAATCACAGCAATAACATTTACCATCCTTCTCATTAGGTATTCCCTAATGTATTCTAAAGCTGTGATTATTGGTGCATCCCTAGCATCTAAAATCTTACCATTGAAACATTCACACAAATTGTTCAACAAGATGTCTGATTTAGCCCTACCTGTTATTTACCATTCTACAGGTTAATAAGTGTACATGTAAGTACAATCTAAGGTAAATGGAGTTAAAAGTAAAGTGTTTTACCTGAGAAATGGGATCTGGACCAAGAATGAGGAGGAATTTTAGCCAACCATTCAAAGCATTCTTTGTTAAAGTCTTTCAAATCCTGCATAGCCTTATCAAAGTATGGAACTGTTGTTACAGATGCACATCTCCATAAGAGTTCTTTATAAGCTTGGCCATTCCATTGCTTCTTCATGTTTTCATGGATATGCCTGAGGCAACTTCTATGTTCTGCACATGGGAACACATTGGCCATAGCAATGGCTAAACCCTGTTGAAAAAGACAAAGTGGTTGAGTATTAAATATGTTAGGGACTATAGTTGTTATAAAAAAGTCAAATGTTTTGCATGCAGACAAAGTTTGATACCTTCTGTCTGTCACTGATAAAGGTGAAATTGGAATCTTTGGTCATTCCAAGGTCATCACCAACACACTCCAAGAACCATGTCCAAGAATCTGTTGTCTCCTTCTCCACAATTGCATATGCTAGTGGGTATATGCCATTATTAGCATCAAGTCCAATTGCAGTCAACAGTTGACCTGGATAAGGTCCTTTCATAAATGCACCATCAAGGCCCAACAAATCTCTGCCACATGCCTTGAAACCTTTCTTTAATGGACCTAAACAGATGTAGATCCTCTTGAACATTCTTGTATTCTCATCAGATGATACTGAATCTCTTTCAACTTCAATCTTTATTGTAGTATCATGATTTGCCCTTCTCAATTCTAAACAGTAATCCCTCAACATGGTATATTGTTGCCTATAGTCTCCTTTAACTTGATTTAGAGCAGCTGCTTTAGCCCTAAAAGCCTTCTGTCTAGACACACCTAGCTCATACTTCCTTTGCAATTCCTCTTGAAGAGCTCTAATGGGAATATCAGGGTTTTTCTCAACTTGGTCAACAATCCCTTTTGACAAGAACTTGTGTGTGCAAGCAATAATTTTCCTTGACTGCAAGCACTTATGTTCTTCATTATAGGTTCTTACTTCCCATGTTTCAGAGTTTTTGACCTTAGTTATCTGCACAGCCCATGGACATTCATCTGGTGCAAGTGGTTTGGGCCTACCTCTACCACCTGAACTGATCCCTTTCTTATTAGGCCCAAGGGGGGTATCATCTTGTTTACCTTTTCCTTTTATAGTTTTCTTTTTGGGCCCAACATCAGTGGTACTAGGCCCTTCACCATCTAGTATAAACACTGGATTTCTACCAAAGCACTTTGCCCTAATCCTAACTTTATCATTCTTTGCCAAATACAGTTGCCTTCTAGTTTCAATGGAATGAAGTCTTACTCTTTCTTTTACATCATCTGCAGATGCAAAAGTTTGACCAACAAAGAAAAAGTGCTTATGCACAATGTTATCTTCACTTTCCTTAGCCTTTTTAATCTGTTTAAGCTTCTTTCTCCTTACCTTCTCTATCCCATCATCATCTGAATCTGTTCCACTTTCAAAATTGTCAGTATCAATAACATCTAAGTCATCTGGATTTACATCATATTCAGGTTCTTGTACACTCTCTGAATGCCTAATCCACTCAACATCTGCATCTATATTGAAGTGATAATCAGCCATGTCCACATTCACTTCTTCTAAATAAGTGTCTTCATCAAATAAGTAATCCTCATCATCACTTTCATCCTCCTCTGTTCCACTATCTTCCTCACCATCAAGCACTGTTTCACCCTCAACCAATGTTTCTTCAGGTTCATTAGTGACAACCCTTGTTTCTTCTTGTTCACATCCAAATGGATCAAACTCATAGTTCATGGACAACAACTCTTGCATAATACCATCCACAGTCTCATTGGCATTCTCATTTGCAACCACTTGGTCTTCAACATTCACAGTTGGGGTGTATTCTAACAACAACCTTTTGGTTTTAGTGGGTTTAGCAACTGGTGTGGAAGATGGCATCTCCTCAATTACAACAGTGCTTGTAGGAGGGGGGGAAGCATAAGTGTCTAGCTTAGTCTCAAAGTGCTCACAGTAAACCATAATCAACTTATTGTTCTTGATATACCTACCTAATCCACGAACATCTAAATCATTACCTAATGCTCTTAATCCCATGTCTAAGTTAGTACCAGGAATCAGATAATGATAGTAAATGGGATCATCATTCACATATCCTAACTTTTCCATTACACCATGTATCTCATGCACAGAAAACTTATCTATATCACACCAATCAACATAAGCAACTAACCCATTTACATACTTCCTTTTGTCATCCACGTATTTGAACTTCCCAGCATGGTATATTTTTAGGGAAAACAAACCAGGATCCTTTTCTGTAAATGCAATAAGTATAAAACAATTAAAAAACAAAAAAAAAACTATTTCACCATCATACTATTATTAGGGCAAAATTGATTAAAAAACATACCGTATTCAATAGGCATTTTGTAATTGGCGTTATCATGTCTGATTTTCCATTCCATTTTGTGTTAATAAGTGTGTTGAAGAAGCTGGTGTGTGTTGAAACTGGTGTGTTCATAAGTGTGTGAAACTGGTGTGTGTTGAAGAAGGTGTTAAACATAGATAGTGAAATAAAACCATAGGGATGATGTGTGTTACTAGTTTCAACGCGAAAGGACCAATTTACCCCTCGTCCGTTAACACTTAACTAGCAAAACTAACGATAGGGATGGTGTGTGTTACTAGTTTCAAAATTAAGGATGCTTGGTGTATTTAATTTGAGTTAGGGACGATCTGTGATTTTGGGTCAAACCATAGGGACGATTTGTGAAATTTTTTCTTATATAAATATCACCTTTGGAAAACAAAAATACTCAAATTGTTTTTAGCAAGCTATTTGGAAAATTTTGAAAAAGCAGGTTAGCTTTAGCTCCTGCATTTTGGACATATTGTTTGGCAATCGCTTTTGGAAATGCAATCCCGAACATCTGTCAAGGCCTTAACTGGAGTTATACTTACAGATAAATCGATGTCACCAAAGTCCACATCAGCTGCTGCATAATTAAAATAACATTATAACAAATTTAAACAGACGTAATATATTTACAACAAATACATATAGGTTATGAAACCAACTAACCCTTTTCGTCCTGTTCGTCTTTGATCTCAAACAAAATGGTTGTTGAATGTTGTCTTTGCTTATAAAGGTTGAGTTATTCAAATATATGATTAATACTGACAGATGAGATGACCTGGAGTACGTTAATTTCCTAGACAACCAGGTATTGTTATTTCCTTCGTAGATTATAATTTAAACGCTCATCCCTTTATAGGCTTTACTACTGATACACTGTTTGAATTTGGTTTTATTTCAATTATTTATGCTGTATTAAGAAAGAGGGTATTAAGTGCACAACTATTGTTTTCCTTGTTAGTATAGAGGATATGTATACAATTGTCTTGTAATTTAAACCAATAGTTCATAAACAATTTGATAAGATTACGTGTTACAATTGTCTAAGATTGTGACCATACACCCACAACCGATATGACGATATCTCATCCTTTGAGGATATGAGACACAAAATACCCGAATAGCAAGTTGAAACTCATTGAAAGAGTCATTAAAGGGACCCTCAAGTTATATCAGTCAAATGACAATTCGACTTGGATATTACAATGGAGTAGTGAACAGACTTGACTTAGTCCTTTTTTGATAGTCTTGCCTCGAACCCTCCTTCAGCTTGCTTTACAAGGTCATACGGCATGTAGGTACCAACAAGTTTGTCCCAAATGTGGAAAAAAAATGCTTAGGAATCAACTTGACCATGTACTCCATCTTTCCGGTCGCCATCTTTAAATTCATTTACCGCTTTGAGTTCATGCAGTGAAAGCATTAATTTACTTTTAATCTGGCAATTCCAGGTGTGCTTTGGAAAGACAAAGGATCTGATAATGGATACAACGGCTTACATGAATTAGCATAAGATGCTACGAGATCGACAAAAGACGCAAGCTAGCCAATAACATCACAGCATATGTCAAAAAGATGAAACTTTTTATAATATTTTAGCCACCGGCATCGTATTTCAAGATAAACTAGTACCGACTATAAATGATTTCAACAACATTACTAGATCACCACTGCACATCAGCTTTTGAATCTATAGTTGATAAAAAATACCATAACTACCAAATCTTTAGCTCAAGTTGTTGCCTTAACTTGGTGACAAACGGGTGGTGCAACTTCCTGCTTACCAATAGCTTCCTCTTCCTTCACCTCTTCTTCAGTGTCACTGTCATCTTCATCGCCTGCAAATGTTCACACGGGCGTTAATACAACAAAATGATTTCACAGTTAGCAAAATCATTAGATTAATATATCATATATGGTTACATTCTGCATCAAACCCGTCACCACCTCCCATGTTAAGTTTCTGCAGAATAACAAGTAATAACACCTCGTGTTAAGATAATTTATGGAAGTTGCAACGAGTCACTTGCAAAACTAAGATGGTGTTTGGGATTACATTTAGGGGAAGATTATATAAAGTATAAACATTGCATTTGCATATAAAAAATACTTGTAAAATTGTTTTTAGCTAGCTATTTGGAAAATTTTGAGAAAGTAGGTTAGCTCCTGCATTTTGGATGATCTGGCACTCCTGCATCAGCAATCAAGTTGAACCACTTTACTTTTCTCGTTGACAACATCAGATATCCCATCACCAATCCAAGTAGGGTCCCACATCCATATCCCAACGTCACCACTTCCCACGTAAATCCACTTTTATCCTCGTGAATTTCATGTTCTTCAAATTGCGGCTTGTGTGTACGCTCACTACACTTCTTCGGCAATGGAAACCCACAGAGTCCCAAATTCCCTGCAAATGAGCTCTCATCAAATGTGTTGAACTGTGTTCCTTCTGGAATACGCCCCACGAGAAGGTTTTGTGATAGATCTAAGACCTCAAGACCCTTGATTCCTGCAAGGCTTTGAGGGATATTTCCTGTGAGTTGGTTCCAAGAAAGGTCTAATGATTCAATCTCTGTTAGTTTACCAAGAGAGTCTGGGATTCGACCACAGAGACTATTGTGGGAGAGGTTGAGCACTTTTAAAGCGCTCAAATTTCCGATTATTTCTGGTATTCCCCTTTCGAAATAATTGTTTGATAAATCAATAATAGTTAGGCTAACAAAAAGTTTTGGAATATCTAGATCCACCCCTTTCACCGAAACTACGAACGAGTAATACTTTCCACCCATGTCTAAATATTCTGGTTCTGTGTTGTCCTTCACCACATTCTTCATGGAATTGAAATTCTGAAAATATTTTGTAGGGAGTTGACCTACAAAGCCATTTTGAGATAAGTCGTGCAAATGAAGACATGGGGAATGGAAATTTCCACAGCACAAAGAGGGGTTGAAATATGTCCATGAAAGTGTCTTGATTTGAGGACAAAGAACCTGCCAGATCGATGCTCTCCTAACCTACACGGAAATTACATTTCAAGTGGTTGTTTCCCAAATCAAGTACTATCAAGGATTCACATTTGGACATGGAACTTGGCACTCCTCCTTCTAACTTATTTCCATTCAAAATCAGCCCCACTAATTGTTTGAATTCCTCGAATACATTTGGAATTGTTCCTTGATAAGATATTCGTTCCCCAAGAGTCCTTTCATGATGCTAGTCAGATAGTTGCTGAGTTATAAGTTAACCGAGAACACCATTGTGGATTTCTCACTCCCAATCAAAGCTGAATTATGTGACATAGTCCATTTTTACCGTTTACATGCACTGCTCATGTTGCTCAAGAAATTGATCGGAACGCGCGTAATGGCTATCTTCAATCATAAGTTGGTCCTGCTAAGGTGTAAAGTCTGTCAGCTCCACTCACCTTTGAAATTGTGGGCATGCCAACTGGCCTGCATGAAATTATGTGTAGACGCGATTTAATTGTTGCCTCCTCTATACTCGCTCATTTCTCCCCCCTACCCCCATTGCAGGATTCCCTTTGACATGAAATTTTCGTGCCTGGATAAGATCTAAGTCTTGAAGCTGTTTCATGGGCTTGTCGACTGGCTTAGGAAAAAACTTTAGTTTGCAAGAGGCCAAATTTAAGAGCCAAAAACCAGGATTGACATAATGATTGGCATTGTTTGTTGTAACAGAGAAACCGCTGTATGAGAGATCGAGATATTCAAGGTTTGTGAGGCTTGAAAGCAATGCATCCAACTCCCATTCACCACTAAAGTTATTAAATGAAAGGTCTAGGCGAGTGAGGTTGGTGAGTTGTCGAAATGTTTGCACATCAATTTGGCCACTTAACTGATTGTTACGGAGGTCTAAACTTTTTAATGATGGAAGAGCCAATGACTCAAATGGTGCATTTCCACTTAACATGTTATATCCTAGAAAGAGATATTCTAAAGAGGGAGAAGTAAACAGCCAAGATGGAAATGTCCCATTAAGGTTGTTCGATGATAAACCCATAAAAGTGAGGTGTGTTAGGTATTTAAAAGACGCAACTCATTCCTTCCTATCTCCCCTGCCCAATGAGGAATTTGGCCATGAATTTCGTTGCCAGAAAGATCTATCCATTCAAGTTGTTTCATGGCTCGAAATGACTCAGGAAACACCTTTAGTTTGCAAGAGGCCAAATTTAAGAACCGAAAACCAGGATTGACATAATGATTGGCATTGTTTGTTGTAACAGACAAACCGCTGTATGAGAGATCGAGAATTTCAAGGTTTTTGAGGCTTGATAACAATGTATCCAACTCCCATTCACCACTAAAATTATTAAATGAAAGGAACAGGACAGTGAGGTTAGTGAGTTGTTGAAATGTTTGCATATCAATTTGGCCAGAAAACCGACATTCAGAGAGGTCGAGATGTGTGAGACTATTTGAAAACCTTCCTATTTCACTTGGAATTTGGGAGCCAGTAAAATTATTGAAAGCAAGGTTGAGTGTTTGGAGGTGAGGAAGGTTGAAGAGGGAGCTGTTAGGTTGAATGGTACCACTTAGCATTCCGCAACTAAGGTCAATCCCTATAACGTCACCGGTGGAGCGGTCACAAGTGACTCCATTCCAAATACAACAATCTGTACTTATGTTCCAGTTCATCATTATTGGATAAGAATCTGTACAGCCGTAACCAAATGTGTAACTGGTGGATGAAAGGTTATGTTTCAAGAGAAGCAAAGCTTCACTCTGTTTTTTCTGGCATTTATGAATATTATTGGAAGAAGAAGAAGAAGCAAACATGGTGAAAAGAAATAGAAGAAAAAAGATACTGAATATTTTTGAATCATTCATTGTGTGTTTTTATTTCAGTTGCTTTAATATTTCACAATTGCTACTAATATATATATATACTAACTAGAATTACAAATTTTTTCTTGTAGATGCTTTAACAATGATGCAATTGAGAATACTTCCTGTGTCCCAATATTCTTCTATTGTAATATTTTCTATCAAATGAAAATAAAAGTTAGTGGTAAAAGTAGTCGTCCACTTCAATAATTATCACTTATAATAAACTAGAAAAAAAGAAAGTAATCCAACATCACTCGCCTAAAAGATAGTGGTAAAAGCAGTCGTCCACTTCAGTAGAGGCGTCATACTGTTCATAAGCCGCCAAAGGGAGAGAGTGGCCGGAAGGAAGAGGATGGGCCGCTTGTACTGTGGAGCCAGAGGGTCTAGCCGCACTGTTCGTAAGTCAAGTCGGTTCCCACCGTGCCTCCACTCAAAATGTTATCTAATTGCATGTAATCCATTGAATAATTATCAAAATGCGGATAACATACTTTCAGAATTATCACTTAAACAATTATCAAAATACATCATCAAATTAAGTTGGGCAAAATACATAAGCAGATTAAGGTTGTGTTTTATGCGATTTTTTATTTGTTCCTTAATTACATGGCAATACAATGTTGACCAAAAGATTGGTGCTTTTGTGTGTTTTAGACTTTTAGTAGTATGTTTTGATAGTTGAGTTTTGTTTTCTTAGATGAAAGATTATGGTATTGGGTGTTGTAAGTTGTGTTATAGTACTCGATTTGAATCAAGATAACACATATGTGCTAACACTGGTCTTTGAACTTTTTGTTTGTTATATAAAGGTTATTCACGACAAATTTGGAATAAATATTACAGGTCTCATTTCTTCTTATGTGGTTTCGTTGGATAAGTATTTGGTTAAATTTTATCGACTTTTGGAATAAATGTTATAAAATTTGACGATGAGTGGTGTAATAAAATTGGTTAATATATTTTCATATTATCAGTTTTATTTACAACTTCAAACACACATAAACAAATTAAGACACAAATAAAAGTCATATAGAAAAAATCATTATGGGTTTCTTGAAAGATGAAAAAAGTAAGAAAGCATAAAGGGGATTCAAGACTTTGTTTTTCTTAATTACTATGATTAAAGAAATTTACTAATCTGGAATGAAGAAAGATTAATGATGGAAGAAACTTCTAATAATAGAGTCAAATGGGGAATAATTATCTTTGACCGGTTCAACTGGAAGTTATATAGTCATTTACACCATTACTTTCCATTTTTTTGAAGTAGATTACTTTCCAATTTCCAAAAAATTACGGAACGTACTCTCATTTTTAATAATCTGTTAATCGATGAACAGTGTAATCCCAAAAAAAAAACTTTATAATCCCCCCCTTCTTTGGCCAAAAATAAGAAAAAAAAAATTACGGACGTATCTACACTTTTAACTATATTACGACTTTTATCGCGGCTTCTGAGGCCAAAAAAAAAAAATTCCCTTTATTGAAAAAAAAAGAAAACCCTATATCGGACATTATACTATACATCATTACAGATGTCAGTTACTCTTCATCTTAAAGTACTGTAGTTACAGTGCTAGCTACAGTGGCGTGAGTTTTGGACACATGTATTTTTTAACATAAATTTTCTTTGAAAAACGAATTTACAAAAAGTTTTACTAAATAAGGAATTATTAAAGTTTTTTTAATTAAACATACTTAAAATAATAAATAATAATTAAAAAATATTACTAAATAAAGTATGATTTTTTTTTGAAATACGAATATCTTACTTGACGTTTTCCTTTACTAAGTAAAAAATATATATATAATCAATTGAACTTTAAAACGACATCTACCAAATTTCACTGTTCATTTTCGGCACTGTTGATGGCCCAATCCAATGCATTTAGTCCAGCCCAACCATATTTGGCCTGCATGTGCTAAATATCTGTATAAGGATTTTTCAGTTTTAACTTTCTCCATGACTATCTAGAAACATTACCGTTGTGACATCACACAAACCCAGAACAACTACGAACATCAAAGGATGATGAGGTCGTCAGCCAGCAAGAGAGGAATAAAATATAAAATCAAAATCCATAAACACCAAAAAGGTACTAATTTTTTTACACAAAATTCAGTCTCATTTATATAAAAATCGATTCTTTAAAAATTAGGGTTTTGTCATAATTTGAGGGGGTTTTTTAATCTAAGTTTTTTTCCTTCTTTTTCTGTAGTTTTTCATATTGGGACTGTCGTAGCTGCCACCGATTGTTAGCGAGGTGGTGGTTGCGGCTGTGGTGGTGAAGGTGAATGGTGTTTGGTTTTGCTTCGACATGTGCAGACCCGAGCCTTACAGGTATTAATGAAATACAAAAATCTGAACCCCTCCCCCTTCTTATAAAAATATGTTTACATGATCATTTATAGGCCACAAGCATCGAAATAAATACAGAATGGAGGTTGCTTATGGCTAGCATCTCCGAAGATAATGGCGAGGAAACACCACTACAGGTTCGTATAATCCCCGTGACCAAAAAGTTATTTAATGAAGTTTGAGAATATATATGAAATCAACGTATAGTAAAAACCTTAGGTATTACGTACATTGGATCTATAAGGCATGCTGAAGAAAATATCCTCTGCTATTCCATAAGGATTTCCATTTGTATAAACCTGCATTTTACCATTATACGGAGTACAACTTTAGGTTGCTGAACAGAAAAACCCGACTTAGCCAAAAAGGTAGAGGTCAAACAACAGGAAACTTACTCCACTTGAAACCCAATCACCCTTGGGTGTTGGTGTTACAAGAGACAAACTTTACCTTATAGAAATCGTTTATTTCCATAAAAGCTATGTAAGTATGGGTGGCAACGGGATGGTGAATGTCAGTATCTACCAATTCTATTCCCGTTTCTCACTCGCATCCCCATCCCGCCCTTATCCCCATCAGCGAATCGTTTTACATCCTCATCTTCATCCCCAACGGGGATCGGGGATCCCTACGGGAATTCCGGGATTTTCCATCCTTATGAATTGAGCATAAAAATTACATAACTAATCAAAAATATAAAGAATTGACAATGTTTTAAAAAGGACACGTTGTAAATAAATGTCATTCAACTTTAAAGAATCGAACATATTAAATCACATATAATATAAAAATAGATTGCGTCGAATTTGTGTATTCGAAAAAAATATGGTTGGAATATAATATATGAGTTAGTGTTTATACATTTTAAAGATTTAATATATTTAATATCACAAATACATACAAATATATTTTAAGTATAATACTTGTCAATATTGACTAACAAATACATATACAACTAAATATAGTATTATTATTATATATATATATATATATATATATATATATATATATATAATTTATAAATAGTTGTATATCGGAGTAAAAAGTTCGGGGTCGGCGATTTATGTTATCCCCATCCCCGTCCCATCTCCGATTTAATAAGTCGGGGATTCCCCATCCCTGATCAACTCGGGATTCCCCAGTCAAATTAGGTTTGAAGATCGGGTTACCATCAAATACGGTGTTGTTGCCATCCCCAGTCAAATGAGGAAAAAATGCTTAGGAATCAACTTGACCAGTTACTCCATCTTTCCCGTTGTGAATGTTAATCCTATTCCCACATCAAGGATACACTCCATTCATCCTACAACTCAAATTCTTGGAGATCCAACCTTAGCAGTTCAGACAAGAAGCAAAGTGAACAAAAGTTCAGGAGCTCATGCTCTTGTAAGCTATATTAAAAAGCAGAGAAGAAATAATCACAAAGATTCCCAACATTGCTTGTTTGCTTGCTTCCTTTCTCAGATTGAACCCAAGAAGATATCTAAGGCCTTTGAAGATGAAAGCTGGGTTGATGCTATGCAGGAAGAGCTGTTGCAGTTCAAGATTCAGAAGATACGGATTCTTGTAGATTTGCCTTGTGGGAAGAGGGCAATTGGAACTAAATGGGTCTACAGGAATAAGAAGGATGAAAGAGGTGTTGTAGTTAGAAATAAGGCAAGATTGGTTGCCCCGGGATATAGACAAAAGGAAGGGATAGACTATGATGAGGTTTTTGCTCCTGTGGCTAGGATTGAAGCCATCAGGATCTTTTTGGCCTTTTCTTATTATATGGGATTCATAGTTTATCAAATGGATGTGAAGAGTGCCTTCCTGTATGGCATAATTAATGAGGAGGTTTATGTGTCTCAACCTCTAGGATTTGTAGATCCTAAGTATCCAAACAAGGTCTACAAGGTTGTAAAGGCTCTGTATGGTTTACATCAAGCTCCCAGAGCTTGGTATGCTACTTTATCTGCTTTCTTGGAGAAAAGTGGATACAGAAGAGGAACCATAGACAAGACTCTTTTTATAAAGAAAGACAAGAAGGATATCATGCTGGTACAAGTATTTGTGGATGATATTATTTTTGATTCAACAAAGAAGTCTTGGTGTGATGAGTTTGAGGCATTGATGAAGAGCAAGTTCCAGATGAATTCTATGGGAGAGCTCACCTTCTTTCTTAGATTACAGGTCAAGCAGAAAGAAGATAGAATTTTCATAAGTCAGGATAAATATGTTGCAAAAATCCTGAAGAAGTTTGATTTTATGAGTGTGAAGACTGCTAGTACTCCTATTGAGACTCATAAGCCACTGGTTAAGGATGAGGAAGTAGCAAATGTGGATGTACATCTTTATAGATCCATGATTGGGTCCTTAATGTATTTAACTGCTTCTAGACCAGATATTATGTTTGCTGTATGTGCTTGTAGCAGGTTCCAAGTTACTCCCAAAACTTCACATCTTCATGCTGTGAAAAGGATCTTTAGGTATCTCAAAGGCAAACCCAAATTGGGCCTTTGGTATCCTAGAGAGTCATCTTTTGACTTGGTAGCTTATTCAGACAGTGACTATGGTGGTACTAACCTTGACAGGAAATCCACAACAAGAGGTTGTCAATTTCTTGGTTATAGGTTGATTTCGTGGCAATGCAAGAAGCAAACCATTGTGGCTAATTCTACTACAGAGGCTGAATATGTTGCTGCTGCAAATTGTTGTGGACAAGTCTTATGGATACAGAACCAAATGCTGAACTATAGGTTTAATTTAATGAACACAAGGATTTACATTGACAATGAGAGCACTATATGTATTGTCAAGAACCCAGTCTTTCATTCCAAGACCAAGCATATAGAAATTAGGCACCACTTCATCAGGGATGCTTATGAGAAAAAAGCTGATTCAAGTGCTCAAGATACACACTGATAACAATGTAGCTGACCTCTTAACTAAAGCTTTCGATGTTAGCAGGTTCAACTTCTTGGTTGTTAGCATTGGAATGATGAATTTGTAGCTACATTGGTTCAGGGGAGGCAAGATGATAGGTTAATTTGTTGTCCAGTTAGTAACATGATTTTTAGTTAGAAGATGGGTTGTGGTGATATAATGACCATTTGAAGTTCATATGTTGTATAACTATTGAAGACAGAATTAATTTTGTACTGCTGAGCTTGGTTACTACTGTTGGGTTTAATGGTTTGTGTTGCTAGCTTTGTCCAATGTTGGACAACAGATGCATTTGGATCTCGGATGGAACTGTTTCTCACAACAGTTTATTATTATTGATTTTATGGCTCGTTTTGGGATTATTTGAAGATGTGATTACGAAGTTAATTGAATATTGCTTATTTGATGTTGTAGTTGAGTTTCACAGATGCGTGTTCTTATCATATCTTACAGTTGTGGTTGGATTTTAAGATAACTTGTTCGTGCTTAAATGATGTTGACGAAGACTTGACAAATCTAGCAAAGGTGTGTGATTTTTCTTATGGTGCTCAAAGCTCACATTTGCTATCACTTTAAGGAGTTACGTTGTAGTGCTCAGTGTCTCATATAGTTGAGGATTTTGTCAAGAGATTGCGATCTACTTATATTTTGGTCTTGGTATGAGTTCGACGTCACGTGGATAGTGCAAGATATAAGACACAAGTTTGGGAGATTCTACTTCTTCATCGAATTCGTTATACTCGGTTTTCTTCATCAGTGATCACTACATAGAGCCTACAGAGTTCGAGATTCAAGAGATGGTAAACATATGGGTTTCAGGGGAAGCTTATTGATTAAATGTTTAACCATCTACATGCACCACTTAAGGGGAAGTGTTTACAAGTTGCATATCTTCAGAAGACCCCTATTGGATGATTACAAAAAGGGGAAGAAACTTACAGGTTTATTGATTTGCAGCTTATTATGTGTGGTGGCATGTTCAAGAAGATCCTAAGTCAAGGGGAAGCATTGAAGGTTGTTTCATTCATGAAGATTGTTTTGTAATATCAAATAGGGGAAGATTATTGGGATCTCAGATTTGATGATTACAAAACTAAATATGCTGAAATAAAGAAAGATGAAACAACAAGGACTTAATGTAAAATATTAAGTTAGCTTCCTATGTAAGCTAGGGTTTTCTTGTAACCTCCCTCTATTATATAAAGAGGGTAGGCGTCTGGTTTAGAATACACATCAATCATAGTTAGATCTTTTCAATGAGAGTCTAATAGTTAGCTTATTAGTAGTTAGCTTATTAGTTAGTTTATAGTTTATGTATTAGTATGAATAAAGAAAACCTTGTTCATAACATTGATGTTCTTGTTTATTCCGCTGCATATTATGTTATTCAATGTTATTATATCCTAGATAGGCAAATCAATTCTCAACATCAAAGACCCGATCCCTTTTTTTCCAGTAAGAATAATTGAATGGACTGTCCAAAAAAATAAGACCCGATCCTAATATAAAACCCTAAAAATTAAAACACCCTATTTTTTAAAAGTCAAACAAATAGTTTGACCGATATGGACCGATATTAACTGATATGGATCGATTTTGACCGATATTGACCGATTTTGACCGATATTGACCAAAACCTATATCTATAGTCGATTAGTGAAATATCGTATCGGTGGACCACCGATAACCGATATATCAGCCGCCAAGACCGATATTTACAACACTAAAAAACTAGAGGTGAACCTTTTACAATTAAGGCGATGACACACTGACATAATTTTTATGATTCAAACATACACACATCATATCTACACATACATGATATATAAGGTGTGTTTGGCAAAAGTAGCAGTAGCGTAAGCCAATAAACAGAAGTAGTAGTAGTAGTAGAGCTGTTTTTTCTATAGCGTAAGCCAATAACGTAGTTGTAGGTGTAGGTAGGGGCGGAGCCAGAAAGTTTTGCTTGAGGGGGACACTGTGATAATTTTTAGAAAATAAACTACCAAATTGTTTTGCTTGAAGAAGGAAGAGATGGAGGGGGTGGAGGGGGGGGGGTTTACAAAAAAAAGGCATATATTTTAGAAATTTTACACTGTAATTTTTTCACTAGGGCGGCACATGCCCCTTGTGCCCCATCCTTATCTCCGCCACTAGGTGTAAGTGTAATCATAATGTGTAAAATAGCTCCTGAATCCTAGTTCATGGAGCGTTGGAAAATGTGCATTCCACAAAAACTGATAAAGCTACTTGCTACTTGTGAAAAACATTAAAAATCACAACGCTGATCACTCAACGCTCCTAAATGCTTTCTGCCAAACACACCCCTAAACAATCTAGTCATCTATCCTAAGTCAACAACAACAACAATACCCAATCCCGCTAGAGGCGGGGCATGGGGGAGGTGGGATGTAGATGGATCATACCCTTACCCTTACGAAAAACCCGAGGGTAAAGAGCCTGCTTCCAAAAAGACCTCCGACAAAGCAAATCATGTATCCTAAGTCCAATGTTCCAAAACCAAGAAACAAACATAGTAAAAAAGAAGGTAACCTTAGGATCTCCATCGAGAGAAACAACAGATCCATCCTTATAAGTCAACACACTCCTTCTATTCTTGGGATTAAACCTTATAGGAACACCTCTAGTCCTTTCACTTTTATTAAAAGCATAAAGAGATTTAAGCCCATATTATAAGTCCAATGTCACCACCTTTAAGCTGGTTTCATTCCCAACCACCTAAAGAAGAGGTGAATATGTCTATTGGGCCTTTGCCTGATTTGTATAAGTGGATTGTGATCTCTGGTACTTTTGTTGTAACTCATTTTGTTGTTGGTGAGGATTGTTCTTGTTGTTGTTTTTTGGCATGAGTGGTTGGGTATCTTCTGCTTCTGTTATTTCGACCATGATTGTGATTGCTTGGGTGGTAAGGTAAGGGCTGTGTGACAGTTTAGTTATGATCATTTGAGGAATTGGAAGACTTTTTCTTCTTGTTTGGTTAGTGGGCGTACGGATGTCTGTCAATTAGTGGAGTAGATTCGAGTTTGATATGAATAATGGATTCTTCAAGATCATGGTTTTCGAGATCGGGATCCTACCCAGGATCGTTTTCGTCTTTGCAAGATTGAGATCGTAAAGTCGAATCGGGATCGTAAGATCCCACTATAATGTCATTGTCTTAATAGTCTTTGTAATATTATATAAATTTACAAATTGTTATATATCATAAAAACACAAAATTATATGAATGTTTTATAGAAATATTGTCCTAAATTATGATTATGAAATGTTTAAGAAGATTAACATGTTGTTTTTTGAAATTATACGAAACACAAACCATAAATTTATAGTTTTTTAGTTTGTGGTTCGAGAAAAATGTAAGATCAGATCGTAGTAGATCTTAAGATCCTATGGCCAAGATCGGGATCCTATAAGATCCTAAGCTCGAAAAGATCCTATGTAGGATCTAGATCGTTTTTGCTTTGCAGTATCGTAAAATCAGGATCAGGATCTTAACAACCATGCTTTAGATAGCTCGATATGATCGAGAAATTAGACTTATTGGATCGGACCGAATATATTTCGGTCGGGTTTTTAGTTTGTCCTTTCTTTCATATTTGGTTTTTGGTTAGGTCTGGTCTGATGGTTTTGAGCAAAATCGGTTATTATGTTTTGTTGAATTAGATCGAACCGACCCGGACTTTAAAATTATGCATGTATTTTTGTTTGATTTTTCATAAATGCACCTGATAACTTTGTTTTTTGGCTACCATATGTGGTCATCACCCTCACCCAAAACACTAATAACTAGGGGTGATCACGGTTCGGAAATAGAACCGGACCAGACCAAAACCGACTTTGTCCAAAACACCAGACGGAAATGGTCTGGTCTGGTCCTGTTCGGTCTTCAGTCTGGTTCGGTCCAACAAGGCATAATTGCTGGGTTTTTTGTAAGACCGGACTGGACCGGACCAAAGACCGAAAATAAGTAAAAGGATAGACCGAGGACCGGACCAAAATAGATTCGGTCTGATCCGATCGGCCTGGTTTAGTCCGTTTTGCTCACCCCTACTAACAATAAGATTTCTGATTGATTAAAAGGAAAAAATGCATCTATTAAGCAATAGAATACTCTTTAAGATCACCTTCGATGCAGGGCCGACCCTGGCTATGGGAGCGCTGGCCACGACCCAAGGTATCAAGCAACTACAGGGCATCAAATTTTTTAATGTTCTAAATCGGTTTTAGATGACGAAGATGATGTTGTGATGATCAAACGCACCACTAACATGATGTTCTAGTGTGTTATTTACAGAGGAGTCTTGTAGGGGTGTGCAATAAGTGTCGTCGCACAAACTTCAATTTTAAAAGGGCCACATTTTTATTAACTTTGCCCATAAAAACGTATAATATTAACATATATGATTCATATAATTTAAGTTAATATGTAATTTTTCTTTTATTTTAAAAAATATAATAGTGTCTCTGATGTGTCGTTGGATAGGTGTTATTTTAATTATCAAAGTTTTACATTTATATTTAGCCGACTAACCTAAAGACAACACTTTAACGGGCAGAGTACCCGGTCAAGATGTAGCTTCGCGGTAAGTAGGGTGTCGAACACTAAGAGTGAGAGTTAACCAATTATCCGATTAGTATTTATTCTATTCTAGATTAGATTAATTACAAGTTAAACCTATGCTATATACGGTTTCTAACAAGATATGGGGGGTTTTCAGCCTGAGAGACTGGCACAGGTTTTATGGTGACAATAAACAATTCAAAACACAAAATACACTAAAGCAAATAACACAAAGCAAGAGAGCGGTACGAGCCAAATATAAGAAAACTGTATTAACCAAATTAAATCCAATTACATGCAGGTTTGATTAAATAGTGCAATGGCTTGCTTATCTCGAGGCGGCATATCATTCTTAAGACTTAGGCGGTACTTCTTCCTAAGACCTAGACACGAACAATCCTGTCACGATTAACGCATCCGCATAAAGCATCCTATAGTCCAATTATAATCTATCATATGGAATTAAAGCAGTGGTGATCCTGTTAAGACCCTAGCCCATCGGGACTTTACCCACTTATTGCTTGATGTTGAATCATACACCGGTAGTCCACCACCAAAATCAATTACAAGTCAACTAAGAACAATACTGGTTGAACATTTATCGGGTCACCTGCCGGTCCAACTAAGCTCATAGTCAAAAGGTAAAAGATAAGGTGTCATTTGTGATCCTATTGGTCCGGGCATATAAAACACAACATGGAGAGCTATCCCGGCATCTAGGTTACTGGTTAGGTCTCCCTAGACCCAGTTGAATGATAGGTCGCATGTACAAGCACATAAACAAGTATAAGGCGATAAACATAATTAAACAACAATGATAAATTAAGCAAAGCCGAATTAAATCAAACCAAACATTATAACCTTCATTAAAATGGCTAATACCTGAGGGTATTATCCCATAATCATTGTCATTGTTACAAGCGTGATCAAACAATTAAGAAAATCAAATGATTAAGAAAGTAAGAATTACACAATGTCTTCTATGGAATTAAGATTGGTGCTCGACCTTGGCTTCTCTTCTTGGCTTGAGAAATTCGACTTCAAAAGTATGTTATACAGAGAATATGTTTTTGCACACTGAAACTCATATTTGATTCTCTTATTTATAGTGTTTGAAAATCCCTGGATACGCCGTATCGATAGTAGTGGATACGGCGTATAGGGTTAATTTCCTAGAAGTCCGCGATAAGATCAAATCAATCAAGATTAACTACCATCAATAATAATAAATGAGAATCTTTGACTGATGACCAGCTGTGCATATGACGTATTAGAGAGTAGTGGATACGCTGGATCTAGAATTGATCAATACACGTTCTTGTGATGAGCTGGCGCAGATACACCATATCTTCCTTGTTGGATACGGCGTATTAATGTAGATTTAGACTTTCTTCAAATGTCTTCGTTTAATCTCTAGAATTGCGCCTTTTTTCTTCTTCTTCACAAGTGACTCCATAATTACTGCAGTATCAAACTTTAAGCAATTAAGTACCAATATCTTGCAATAATTATATAAAAGTGGGTAAAATACATGGGATAAATGATAGTAAAGTATGACGTTATTTGATGATATCAAATATCCCTCCACTTGAATCCTACTTGTCTTCAAGTAGACTTTAGAAAGATTTTGAAAATGTATCCCAACCGAGGTTAAGGATTTTTCCGTTAAGCATTTTTTCTTGTTTAAGATCACCTGTACAAAACCAAGCTCCTTACGGAATATGGAAATTAAATCACTCATATCACTCAACTAATCTATGGTGTATCATTTTAGTGGTACGCTCATTTGCTCAGTCGTGATTAGCTTCGTATCATATGCTTGGCAAGGATACACATCATCACCTCGAAAGCTAAGGAGTAACAAGTCAAAAGGTAAATTGGGTTTTTAGAAGGCTTAGGGTTGATCATTCAACAATCTTTCACCATAAGTACCACACCAACAAGGCAGCTGTATTATACATACACAGCCGTAACAACGGAATAGACATATACAATCAAATCACATCCTTGTTCGTGTTTAACCAGCGGTTAGGATGAAGAATGATATAGGGTAGGAAGCTTCTAACTTTCACTAAAAGTCGAAAACCAACAAGGCGGCTAAATCACTCATACATGCCCGTAATGATGGAATAGACATGCATGACTTACTCCAACCTCGTTCGAGTAAAACCTAAGGTTAATTGCTAGGAATTGGAAGTAAATGGTTGTTAAATAAAATTCATAAAACAAATAGATTAAAGCTAACAAATAAGGTGCGGTTGTTAGTAACTTTCCCCGACCGTCTCATGATGAATACTCAAAAATATAAACATATGTCTCGATCATAGACATGACAATGACAACCTAAGTTGATGTTCCCATAATGGTCAACTTCCTTTACATCCCAAAACTTTACATACATTTACAAACAAGTGGTGATATCGGCCACTTTACAAAACTTTACATCGTCGATCCTTTCAAATAATTTCTTCGGTATAGGCTCAATGAACCGACTATCTTATATCATTCTCTCTTTTTTTTGCTTGCTAATAATACATCATAAATCTCGGTGTAATTCACCGTTTTCACTATCATCATCTGTCCGGTTGGTCCTTCCTTTTAACTTTTCTTCTTCGGACATAATACATAATTGCGAAAGTAGCACAATCCACGAGCTAGAAAACATCCCCATTGCATTGTGCAATTTTCCCGAACATTATAGATAGAGAAATTTTCACTTTGACACAGGAACTACATAACTTTACACGAAAGCAACTAGCAACATCGGTCAAATAGGCTTTAATCTACACGATAGGCTAAGGTGTAAAGGCGAAACGAAACAATTTTTTATTTGGTGTGGAAAAAGAAAGGAATGGCTCAGCATGTTGTTCTAGGGGTATCATACTCTAAAAATGAGAGTAAGCAAAAGGGCTACACAGGGGTTAACTAACCAGTGTAGTTAGTTAATAATACGACATGTAAAGGCTTTTTGGTTTAATCCTAGAATTTTACCAGTCAAGCATGTTACTCCATCTAAATCCATAGTACTTATCGTTGAGGTCTCGAGTAATATACCAGGCCAAGTTCTAAAGTCCACTACATCACTGACACACTCGTATTTTTGTGGAATTTTAGTAAGCAATTGGAAACAGATAGGCTTAATTCTCGCAAATAAATATTAAGGGTTATAGTGCGCTAGGTAATGTAACTAGTGATTTTTCACAAAAAAATCATGCTAAAAATTTAAAATTTGATCCATTTTTAGGCATGTTAGCATTTTATTTATGAAAACGTGGACTAGTACGTTCTAATTCTCCATCCCCCCACTTAAATTATACAACGTCCTTGTTGTATAGACAAACAGTTAAATAATATGGGAAAAGAATTAGAACGAGAAAACTTCCCTGATGGTTTGCTCTGAATGGTTCTCCATTTTAAGTGTTTGAGCAAAAAGAGTGTTGACAGGGCTTTAAGAATGCCCAAGAGAAGTCAACACGAGGTATTTTCAGACTATACATCAAAGTCGATTTAGTTTACATCAAGGTCCTGCATAAAGGTTAGACGACGTTCGAGCAATTCGTGCTTTCGCTAACCTACAATACAAGCAAACAATTAAACACACAATTGTACAGGTTACAATACGCCGTATCCTAAACCCTAGGATATGCCGTAGGTAATCTTGTGAAAACAATTAAATTCAAGAAATTAAAAAAATGGATTTTTGTTTAGACATGCATACGCCGTATCCAGAGGGGTTTGATACGGCGTATGTATGTCTGACAGACAGACTCAAATTTTAAATTAAAATTCAAACAATTTAAATGCGACAAACAATTAAAAACATAACCGGGTTGTTTCCTGGGGAGCACTTTTGTTTCAGCCGGTCTTTAAGTTCGACCTTTTCCTTCTAGTTTCACCCCATCCTTATAAAACAACTTGGGGTTGAACGGGATGCCAAATGGCACATACAAATTCTTAATTAGGAATATGAATCACATCCTATTGCAAAAATGATTCCAGGTCACGACATTAGTCCCTAATCCCTTGACAAAGGTTTTATTTTTGAAAAACTTACTGGATGTATCATGACTTGTTTCAAAAAGATTATTTGACCATTGTTTATTGATATTTATTATATTAGTTGATGGTATGATAGTCATATCCCTCGAAGGTTGTTCAATATCGATTTCATCATTATCAATGTCTGAATCTGATTTTGAATCATCAGGATAAATTACTTTAAAAGGAAATAAATCATTAAAGTATAAAACGTTTTGTTCCTTTTCATTATATTTGGACAATGATGTATCATCTTTTAAATCAAATTCATTGATACGTTGAGGACATACAATAGTTTTAGTTAAAGAATCTGATTTAGACGTTAGAGCATCATTGTAAACAATGGCTGGAAATTCTTTCTCAAAATCTTTAAAAAAGTCTAAATCATTGGAATAACTGACCTCAGGCTCGGGTGTCAAATATAAAGGCATACTGACTTTATCATTATCATTTTTAGAATCTGTTTTGTTGACAAAAATTATTTTATAGGAAATTGAATTTTCGTCATAAACTATCGTGTAATCTTTATCGTCGGATTCGTCTAATGATATTCTAAAATCAATTTGGTTTTCGTTATGAGGACTTATAGTGGGTTCACACTGGGCTGTTGTGTCGGATGTCTTGTTGAAGACTATGGCTCGAAATTCAGTCTCAAAATCTTCTCTTTCATCATCGTATTCATTTGTTATTCCCCCTTGTTTTGAATCGAATGAGTTACCATTTATCTTCCTGAAGATGATGGCCGAGAACTCTTCTTCGAAATTTGGGAAGCGTTCCTCCTTATAACAATGCCTTGTTCTACAAAATGTGGCGGTTTGCCAATTAAACGTCTCACCACGTCTTTGAGCCTTTTCTTCTTCAAGTCTGATGTATTCCTCCATTGTGATGTTGGGGTCGTCCATATTTACCTGTAATAAATTCACTTGGAAAGAAAACTGTCAAATATCATAATACGCCGTATTGATGATAGAGTCGAATACGTTGTATTGGATTGAAAAAATTTATACGTCGTATCCAAGAAATTGAATACGCCATATTGAGTATTTGACTCAGAATGTTACAGCATGCTGTAACAATGCACACAAACACACAATATGCAAAATATACAATGCAGGAAATTAAACACACAAACAAACACACAATTATGCAAAAAATTTAAGCACATAATTAAACTAAACAATTAGCAGTTAGAAATCAGAATTAAGAATTTTACACTAAACAAGTTAAAGGTTAGAAATACTAAAAAGAATAAAGATTAAACTAATCACTCCCCGGCAGCGGTGCCAAAAACTCGATGTGTCATCGTATGGTGTATAATTAGTGATTATCAAGTTTTACATTTATATTTAGCCGACAAACCTAAAGACAACAATTTAACGAGCAGTGTACCTGGTCAAGATGTAGCTTTGCGGTAACTAGGGAGTGAGAGTTAACCAATTATCCTATTAGTATTTATTCTATAACCTATGCTATATACGCTTATCTAATGAGATGGGTGTGGGTTTCAGCTCGAGAGACTGGCACAGGTTTATGGTGACAAATAACAATTCTAAGCACAATATAAACTAATGGAAATAACATAAAGCAAGAGAGCGGTACAAGCCAAATAATAGAAAACTATATTAACCATATTAAATCCAATTAAATGTAGGTTTGATTAATTAGTGCAATGGCTTGCTTATCTCGAAGCGGCATATCATTCTTAAGACTTAGGCGGTACTTCTTCCTAAGACCTAGACACGAACAATCCTGTCACGATTAACGCATCCGCATAAAGCATCCTCTAGTCTAATTATAATCTATCATATGGAATTAAAGTAGTGGTGATCCTGTTAAGACCCAAGCCCGTCAGGACTTTACCCACTTATTGCTTGATGTTGAATCATACACCGGTAGTCCACCACTAAAATCAATTACCAATCAACTAAGAACAATACTGGTTAAACTATTATCGGGTTTGCCGGTCCAACTAAGCTCATAATCAAAAGGTAAGGACGAGGTGTCATTTGTGATCCTATTGGTCTTGGAATATAAAAACACAACATGGAGAGCTATCCCGGCATCTAGGTTACTGGTTAAGTCTCTCTAGACCCAGTTGAATGATAGGTCGCATGTACAAGCACATAAACAAGTATAAGGAGATAAACATAATTAAACAACAACGATAAATTAAGCGAAGCCGGATTAAATCAAACCAAACATTATAATCTTCATTAATATGGCTAATACCTGAGGGTATTAGCCCACAATCATTGTAATTTTTACAAGCGTGATCTAACAATTAAGAAAATCGAATGATTAAGAGAGTAAGAATTACACGATGTCTTCTATGGAATTAAGATTGGTGCTCGACCTTGGCTGCTCTTCTTGGCTTGAGAAATTCGACTTCAGAAGTATGTTATACAAAGAATATGTTTTTGCACACTGAAACTCGTATTTGAGTCTCTTATTTATAGTGTCTGAAAATCCGTAGATACACCGCATCGATAGTAGTGGATACGGCGTATAGGGTTAATTTCCTTGAAGTCCGCGATAAGATCAAATCAGTCAAGATTAATTACCATTAATCATAATAATTGCGAATCTTTGACTGATGACCATTTGTGCATACGGCGTATTGGAGAGTAGTGGATACGACGGATCTGGAATTGATCAATACGCATTCTTGTGATGTGCTGGCGCAGATACACCGTATCTTCCATGTTGGATACGGCGTATTGATGCAGATTTAGACTTTCTTCAAATGTCTTCGTTTAAGCTCTAGAATTGCGCCTTTTTGCTTCTTCTTCACAAGTGACTCCATAATTACTGCAATATCAA
>BQNB010058299.1:0-37814 GCA_026074375.1 Tanacetum coccineum
AAAACATTTTTCTAGCTTATTTCTTAGTTAAATTTCCTAAAAGTTGTTTTTATGGGTTTATTTGTTGCCAAACTTAATCTGTTTTTGGTTTACTCTTGATTTAAAGTGCTTATTAGGTTTTAAGATTAGCTCAAAATAAGCCATTTTCCTTTAAACCGGTCCTATATAAGCCAGCTAGTCTTTTAGCTTTTAAGAGCTTTTAAGCTCAATTTGTTAGTCAAATTCATGTTAGTTTAGCTTATTAGGTCTAGGTAGATGTTATTTGAGCTTATTAGTTTCTTTCATTGCTTATTTTGTCCTAGTTTTCAAAACAGTTTAGCCAAATTTTACATTTAAGCTTAAAAAGAAATTTTTCAGTTTCGAAAGGCTTATTCTGAGCTTAAAATTTAGTTTTACCAATAAGTCATTTGACAAAAGTAGCTTATTTTCTTTAGTACTTAAAGTTTTTAGCAAAAAGTTTAAAAAATAAAATTATTTTTCAAAAAGGAAGCCATGGTGGTCGAACCCATGACCTCCCCTTAGTATACTCAATGCATCAACACCATACTCAAACACCAACTGCCCTAGGGTCTTTTTCCGTTTAATACTTGCACTACTTTACTAAAATAGCCATTTTCCACTTTTTTACTTAATTGCTTATTTGCTTATTTTCTGGCTTATCCGTTTAGCACCTTTCAAGTTTTATATTTTTCTTATGTTCTTTATAATTCAAAGTACTTTCTGTCTCATTTTTAGAATTTTTATAAACTAGTTTAGTATTTTTAATTATTTTATTTCATTAAATCTGTTTTTAATTCATAATAAATAAAATAAAAACCAAAAAAATATAATTCTTTTTCTGAAAATTATTTTTAGTCATTTAGGATTTATTAAAATTAAATTTGCATTCGTAGGGTTTAAATTTGATGTACTTGCTTAAATGTCGCGTTTTTAGTTCCCATTTACCTTTTTATGCTTAAGTGTTTTAATTGTCGTTACTTGCTTACTCGTTTTTGTGCATTTATTTACTTGTCCTTTACATTTAGTAGGATTTAAAATACCAAAATCTAAATATTTTTACCTATTCAAAATGCGCGATCATGAACGTTACCGAATTTCAATTCACGACTTCTTCGAGGAAACCGGGAGGTTTTTGATATAACGTTTTGGTTAAAAGCGTTTATCTTAAATCCAACGAATAATACTTACTATACTATTATTGTCTAATCCTTATACTATATATTACGTATACGTATCTGGAGATGGATCAAATTTTTGGCTCCGTTGCCGGGGAAGCCGTGTTGCGATTTTCGCGTTTCGTTCAAAGATTAGTGTTTTTGAAGACCTTTCCTCTTGAATTTATCGTTTTTAATTGTGAATAATTTCTTTTTATTTATAAAACCATAAAAATCCAAAAATATTTTACTTTCTTATTATTTCTTTTTCTTAAGTATTATTTTAAAAATCTATAAATATTCTTTTTTACTATCTTATCCGTTTAATTCTTATTTTCTCAACCCTCTAATTTTGTTTAATTCTTCGACATGTCTTCGTATAACCAACGTGAGTGTGTGGGATATGGACAACCATGTGATGGCTTTTATTGTTATCTCTGTATGTGCCAGCAGTGTGGCGTTAATCTTATAAATGGAATTTGTTTAAATTGAATTTATAGAGATGGAAAGCCAGTCACTTGTTGCGGGTGTGAAGGACCATTAAACGGTGGATTTTGTTCATTTTGCGTTTCGAGAGCTGGAAATTCATTCGCTTATGATCCAAATCCGAATTCTTTCGATGATTCTCAAAATCTTTCCGACTACCCTCCACAACCCCAGTACCAGACGTATTCTTGTGAGTTATGTTGGAACGATGCTCATTATGGTTACGATTATCCACCTCAAGTCCCGTTTGTCTACAATCAGGACCCGTGTTTCAATCAAAACTTTGTTGATTTTCCACAAACTTCACCAAGTGTTCCACAACAATTTCTTTGTTGTGAGAACTGCGTGGGTCCTCATGTGACTTTTGAATGTCAACCGATGAATCAATATTTTCACGATTCCAATTCTTTTGGTTTTGACCAATTTCAACCCTCGCAATTTCCCGTCATTCATCAACCGCCTCAAGAAATGAGAATGGAAGCTTTGCAAGCCCGAGAAGACCTAATGAAATCGATACAAAATTTTTTAAAGAAGTTTAATCGTATTTCTTTTAGCAAGCTTGGGATAAATTTTTTGAAGTTAAGCATGCTCAATCCGAGGAGGTACAAGAATTGCTTAACAAACTTCTTCAAGATTTGCAAAGTATAAACGAGGAGTTGGCAGAATATATTAATACTCCAAGTTGGAATTTGCCTACCTCATCTTATGATGATGACGATGATGAGTATTCTTTTGCAACACAAGACTATCTCCTGACATGTTCTACCGCAATCACACCCGATTCACCAAAAACGGACTCTCTCATCATGGTGGACAATCTCATAATGGAGGATGAGCATCTTGACACAATACCGGAAACGGAATAGGACGAATTCATAAAGTCTAGTGTTGAGAACCTTGTCCAAAACCCAAGTGAGTCCGAGGATGTTTCCAATGGTGAGTGTGATGTGCTCGATTATGATGATTCTCAAACGACAAATATTTCGACGTATTCCAATCCTCTCTTCGACGATTCTACCTATGTGATGACCCCCCACCGTGTGAGGTCTTGAGGGAGGTAATTAACGAAAGAGTTTTTTTAACTTATTCGAACCCTCTTTTTGATCTTGACGAGGAAATCAATTCTAGTGAGTTTAATCCGATTCATAATGAAGACCCCGATTCTACTCCGGAAAATGATCGTTTTGACACCGAGTCTTATCTTCTTGAATCATTAATCAATCGTGATACTTTTATGACTTTCTCTCCCAAGATTGATTTTCTCCTCGAGGAGTTCGCCGATGAACTCGCTCTTTTTAAACCAAGTTCACCAGGAATTAATGAAGCTGATTATGATCTAGAGGAAGAAATTTGTCGTGTTGAGAGATTGTTGTATGATAATTCATCTCCTCGCCCTCCGGAAGAGCTTAATGTGGAAAATTCTATCGAGTCCGTGTTCTCCTTCTCATATCCTCGTCTGAGGATCATTATGACCCATTTTATAAGAGGAATCGATTTTGTTTGCTTTGATGAATTCCATACCACCGGGTATTGTATAGTGATACTCGGACTCCGAAGGGGATAATATTTTTCTAGAAAGATTGCTTCATGATGATCTTACTCCCCTTCCAGACATTCCTTCTCTGACACATGTGACTTTCCCCTTTGAGGATCACCATAATCTTGACATCACATGTGTCGTCCGAGTTTTTCTACCCTTCTTCACCTATCCGGTGACTTCTTCATCTCTTCTCTCCTCCGGGAGTAAAGACACAATTTTTGACCCCAACATCTCCATTTATCATTCTTTTATGCCAGATGTATCTCATCGGTGTGGAACTTTCATGAAATTCAATGTTTATCCCAACCCATTGGAATGAAGTCCGAATGGAGATCTTTTATCTTCCACTTGCTTTCCCATGGACCATGAATTCGGGGTGAGTCAGGCTTAAGGACTCGTTATACAAAAATTAAGTGTTCGTAGAGGAGGCAAACCCACATGCTTTATAGTAATTATTACTTAAGTAGTTGTAGTAATGAATAAGTATTTTTTTTGTGAGGAGGTGTGCTTCCTTTCTCGTGTTTTGTGGTTTTTTGTTGTATGTCAAGGATTGCCTCGGATTTTGAAGAGCCTTCCTTCTCACTGCTCGCGGTTTGGTTCCTTCGATCACATGTAGCTTCACATCCTCAGCTTCATTTGGGGGAATCCAATATCCTAATCTATTCGTCTAACGGTTTATCTTTAGAATAATTCATAAACGGCTTTTCGATTATGACCGTAGGACCTTCTTAAAAACTTTAAGGACAATTTTAGTTCTTAGTTTAGGGGGGATTCGATCTATCGATTTGATTTATTCACATGCAGCCGTTGTTTCGCATAATCCTGTTTTTACCACCTAAAATTAAAAATTATTGTGTTTTATGAAAAAAAAGTGTAAAAATTGAAAAAAATTTCAAAAAAAATAATAAAGCGTTTTGTCACAATTTGACATTTCCTGACTGGGTAGTATAGATAATTTTGACTCGATCGAGCGATTTGTTGAGCTACTAGGTGGTTCCTTAACTTTTGACTAAGCATGTCGCGAAATTTGCGAAGAATCAGAAAAAAATTATAGTGTCTACATTATGAGTTAGCTGCTAAACAAGGATTATTGGAAATCTTAAGAGCTCATGTGTGTAACTTGTCGCTTTTTCTCCCATACGCTCCTAACCGGACTAATAATATGTGCTATTCATGGATATTAAACTTAAATCAATAATTTTTATGTAGTTGATAGCAATAATTTTAGTCTTAGTTCAAATTTATACTTAAATTTTCCAAAAAGAAGTCTTCAATATATCGTGAAATAAAGTGTGAAAAAAATGATGAAAAAATAATGAAAAATGAAAAAATGAGTAATAATTATAAACTATGGGCTGATAAAAGTTGGCTGCAACTTGCCGGCTCACAATCGATGTTACAACCTTCTAAAGAAAGCCCATAGTAATAATAATAATCGATGTTACCGATAAAAAGTTTGCGCTTCTTGCAGGCTACAACGATGTTGCAGCCTTCTAATAAGGCATATTATATCAGTCTTATACCCAAGCCAGAGTCTCCTTCACTTTTGCAATCGGAGGGTTACAAATGCATCATAGTTATGTTAATGTTAAGTGAAATAAGTATGATTTAATAAATCTCTTTTTGTTAAATCTAAATATGCTTTTGAACTAAGACTATCTCATTTTAAGATATTTTTCTAAATAAGCTATGTATGAACGGGAAACCTAAGAGTTCTTGAAACCGAAGGTCCCTGAGTCTCGATACTAGCCGTAAGGTTGGGATGTGCCGAGACGAAAGTCGTTACATGGGATGATCTCGCCTTCAATCTCATTATTCTCGGGTAGAACGTGAAGCATGGTATTTTATAAAACGTTGATCCATAGTTGAAATTCGAAATGACACATTCACCTAATGTATAATAATTGTCGGTAGTGAAAAGTTTACAATTTACAAATATGAGTAGTGTTAGCATCTTAACTGATATTTAACGATGATTTCGTTTAAGCTTAGTTGGGACAAGTGAAAAATCAAGGACGATGAATTTATCCGTTGGACATCTATAGATTATTCTATATGCGTTTCTTATTCTGTGAACCCTAAACGGTATGAATATTAACGAATGTCCGTTCGTTCTAAAGTTATAGTTGCTTAAAAATAAAAATACAAAAAAAAAGATGAGAAAAAAAAGAAAAATACAAAAATATTAGTGGTAGTAAGTGTAAATATTTAAAATGGTAAAAACGGGGCTTTTCAAAACTAATGATTCGTTAATTCCCTTTGATGTATCTTTTAGCTACTTTTCTGTTTTGAGGTAATTAGTCGAGGAGGATTCGAGATCTCTTGGTTTTCTAGAGTTGTTTACATTATGGCCAGTGTGCGTGTGGACTCGGGCAATATCTTAGTATGGGGGATTTTGGTATGTGCTAAATTACACATACCTTTTACCTAATAAAACGAGCATAAAATGACTAAAATATATCAAAAATGTATTGTATTTGTGTGTTTTGTGATTTATGATGTGCAGGTAACGGATATTTAAAAAAGGACAAAAACAAAGGCAAAACGGACAAAACCGAGCACGACAATGAAGAGAGCGCGAGAAAACGAGTCCAACGGTGCCCTCGAATTTTATTGGGCCAGCTCGTAACCCATTTTATGGGCCGGACCAGCCCAAATGAACTTAAGCCCAACAAAATAAGCCCAAAACAATAATAAAATTTAAATGTTAGTGTGGGTGACATCATCATGATGTCAACATCACATGCCACCAAATTAATTCCAAACTTGGCACATGACCTTCCACTATAATGAATTTGGCAAATGAGATGATGACACGTGGCTTGGGCAAGAATGCAAGAATTTTATTTCATCTCATACTATGTAAAATGATCGAGTGGTTATAAATTTTTGTAGGAAGATGTGTGGCTTGCGTTGATTTAAAGCAAAGAGAGACCCCACATGGTTATATATATGTTACGCATGCAGCAGTTGAAGAAAAAGGAGAGTTAGTTTTAGTTTTTAGTGTGTAGTTTAGCTTTAGTTTCTCCAAAAAAAATTGTTTAGCTTATTTTAGTTTTCATCATTAGCTTAATTGTAATTTTCTTTTGTTCAGCTTATTTACTTTTCGGTTCAGCTTATTTGAGCTTATTGTACAAGATGTTTGAAGTTTATTAATGAGAGATGGTTTGATCGTCTTATAGCTTATTCTCGCATCTTTTTTTTCTCTTCTTATTATTTTCTAAAATGTGATCGGCTTTATTTTATTAAGCTAATCTGTTTAGCTTATTTTCTGTTACAAATAAGCTCTTGTTGGCTTAATGTTTTCTCATTTACTTTTTCTAGTTTCTTTTCGTTGCTTAAAAGCTTGTTTACTTTAAACTCAAATAAGCTTTCCATAGTTTATTTGGTTTAGTTTAAGCTCTTATCTTTCAAATTTAAGTTTGGCTTATTTTTTTTTTTTTTTTTTTTTTTTTCTTTTTTTATTTTTTTTTTTTTTTTTTTTTTTTTTTTTTTTTTTTTTTTTTTATTTTTTTTTTTTTTTTTTTTTTTTTTCTTTACTTTTCTTTTCTTGCTACTCAACCGAATTACTCACTTCTAAAAAACAAGTTCGATTCGAGAGGTAATGGTGGAGCAACGAGTAGATTAAATTTAGCTTATTTATAAGCTTGTGTCTCCACCTATTTTCGAGAACTTATGAAGCGGGTTTTTGGTTTTTAGCACCTTGTTTCGAAATTAAATTTGCTTTAAGACTTTTTTTTCTTCTTGTTTTAGAAAAGCTTTGATAGCTTTTTAGCTTATTTAGTCTTGTAGATTATACTACTTTATATTAGCTTATTACCAACCGTAGCTTATTTTTCTCCTTAAAACCATTTTCGTAGCTTATCTCTTTTAGTTTTCAAAAAAAAAGTTTTATTAATAGTATTTAAAAATAGCTTAAGTTGGTGGCTTTTCTCTAGTTTAGAACTTACTAAAATTAGATTTGCAATTCTATTTTACAAAGTTGTGTTCCAAAAATGCAAACTTGGGCTTTCCGTTGTGAATTGCTAGAATTTAATTCCATCATGTGGCCAATTTGTTGTCTGGTTAAATTATTATTTAGGCTGCAGGCTTAATTTGGTTTTTAGGATTTCATTTGGGCCACTGTTGGGTCAATTTTGTGTAAACAGAAAATAAGGAAATTGAAGTTGTGATATTAATGTGCATTTTGTTAACAGTGTGTTGTTTGTTGTGTGATTCGGTAACTCATGAGACGTGGAGCTTATAGAGGCTTAGATAAACTAGCTTAATATTTTAAGTTTAAAGCTTTTAGCTCCTAAACTTATTTATTTTGATATATTATTAGATTGGGTGATTTTTTGTTCTTTTGCGATTCTTCGACTCGGTTTCACCTCTTTTCCCTTTTCAATATATTAGTGTAGATTTATTTAGTTTAATATGTTTTTAATTTCTCATTTGATTAATATGCTTAGTGAATAGATTTTCTTTTATGCTTGTTAAGTGTTAAATTGTTTAGTGAATTAAGTGTGATTAGAAAGTGAAAAATATTGATTAGTGATTTTTATATTACTTAAATTATTGCTTTGGTTATTCGAGCGGGCAAAAGCCGTTAGATTAATTAGGCATTAATTCAGTAATCGATATCTTAATAAAAGTTGTTTTCGATATAAGCCAACATTGTGAGAAGATAATTTGTTAAAAAGATATTGGTTCATCAATACGGACTTAATTAATTAAATCACACTTAAGGATCTAAACGAGTCACTTAACAAGCATAACCTTTTTATATATATCTCTTTGTTCGATTGTTTTGCTTATTCATTAATTAGCATAATTTAGTTGAGTATTATTTTATATTTAGTTTTAAATCAAAAAAAAATTTGATATTCAAGCATCAAACAAGACATTAACATGGATTTCAATTCATCTCTCGCCGTGGATACGACACTCGGAAGATAGACTATTACTTTTCCTAAAGTAATTTTCTTATCTGACGGGATATACTATATATACTATTACGAAATGCTAAAATGGCGCCGCTGTCGGGGAGAGGTGTACGATTTTCGCGTAGTGTTTGAAGTTAGTGCCTTGAAGATCCTTTCTTAGGAAAATTTATTTTTGTACTTATTAAAAATATAAAAATCCAAAAATATTTTCTTTTTCATTTTATTTTTCTTTTATATAATTATTACAAAATACCAAAAACTATTTTTATTTTTATTATCTTTTATTAAAAAAAATTTAAAATTTCTCCTTTATCTCTTATTTCATTTTATTCTTATTTTTCTAGACCCTTTATTCGTTAATTTACATTGTTATGTCTCGTTTAAACAAAGCGGTTGCTACGGGTGTGGAGGCCCGTTAGACGGTTTTCTTTGTCGACGGTGTACTTGCGAATGGTGTGGAAATAATCTTAAAGATGGATTTTGTTTGTTTTGCAATTCAAGAGCCGGAAATTCATTCATTTATGATTCAAATCCGAATTCTTTCGATAATCCTCCCGATTTTTCTTACCATCCTCCACAACCCCAGTACGAGACATATTCTTGTGAGTTATGTGGAAGCAATTCTGTCATTAATCTAAATCTTAATTCTTTTAATAATTCTCCAAACTTTTTCGACTACACTCCACAACCCCGGTATCAGACATACTCTTGTAAGTTATGTGGGAACGATGCTCGTTATGGTCACTATTATACACCGCAAGCTCCAAACCCGGAACCATGCTACAATCAAAACTATGACGAGTTCCCACAAACTTCACCAAGTCTTCCACAGTATCTTTGTTGTACCCTTTGTGGGGGTCCTCATATGACTTTTCAATTTCAACCGATGAATTATTACGAACCTAATCTATGTTATGATTCTAATTATTCCGATTTTGACCAAATTGAACCCCTGCAGTTTCCCGTCATTCATCAACCTCCTCAAGAAATGAATATCCAAGATATGGAGGATCTGAAGCAACAATATTTAGATGAAATGAAAACTTTAATTAATGGAAAGGATTATCGTAATGGGAATATTGATATTGAGATTAAAGGGAAATTTCAATAAAATGAGTATTGAAATTAGGAAAAAGGAAAAAGAGCAACTAGAGCATGTGGCTAATATTAGTACTTATCCTTCACGACATTTCAACTCTTTTTGCTACGACGATGATGATGACGAGGAGTATACTATTGCAATCACACCCGAGAAGCCCGTTGACTATCTCATAATGGAGGATGAGCATCTTGACACTATTCCGAAAACGGAATCGGATAAATTCATAAAGTCTACTGTTGAGAACCTTGTCCAAAACCTAAGTGAGTCCGAGGATGAATGTGAGTGTGATATGCCCGATTGTGATGATTCTCAAACGACGAATTTTTCAACATTTTCCAATCCTCTCTTCGACGATTCTACCTCTAGTGATGAAGAGTCAAGTCATGAGGAGGTTATTCACGAAATGAGTTTTAAAACTTATTTGAACCCTCTTTTTGATCTTGACAACGAAATCATTTCTAGTGAGTTTAATCTGATTCATAATGAAGACCTCGATTCTACGCCGAAAGATGTTCGTTTTGATGCCGAGTCTTATCTTCTTGAATCAATAGTCAATCATGATACCTTGATGGCTTCCCCTCCCAAGATTGATTTTCTTCTCAATGAGTTCGCTGGTGAACTCACTCGTCTCCAATCAATTCCATCAGGAATTGATAATATCAACCTTGATCCGGAGGGTGATTTTTTGTTTTTGGAGAGTTTGCTTTACGATAACTCTTCTCCACGACCACCGAAAGCTTTTCAAGACAATTCTAATACTATCATTGAGTCTCTTCCCACATTTCCTATCCCGTTTGAGGATAGTGACTCTCTTAAGGAAGATATCGATATATTTGTAGGTCTGAATGACTCAATACCACCGGGTATTAAGAATGGTGATTTCAACTCGGAAGGTGACGATAATTCTACTTCTCTTCCCGAGTTCGAATCATTTTATGTTGATTATCCCGATTCGGGAGATTCAACCATTGATGTGGTGGAAGACATCCCCATTGATGTGCCTAATATTTTGCCCAACCATCCCACCTTTTATATGGATTTCGACTTCATACCTTCTCATAATGATCTCGGATCCAATCCTGATGTTTCTTCTCCTTTCGGAGATAGAAACAAGATTTACAATATGGGGATATGCATTGAAGTCGAATCTACGAGATTTCTTGCTACTCATTCCCCCGTGATTGATACTTTACTTCCATTTTCATCCGAAAACAAAGACAAAGTTTTCAATCATGGTGTTCTTGCTTAAAAGGAGAAATCTCCTCCTTCTTCATAACATCGGGGCTTTAAAGCTTCCAAGCCTTTTCATCATAAAAGCCCGATGTTGATTCATGGAGACAACACTCCTAATTTGGGTATTCGCCATCCCCATTTTTATCCCCCTTGACAAAGATCAAGTATGGGGGATCGGGTCAAGCTAAGTGACCTTAAACAAGCGCTTCGTGGGTGGCAACCCATGCTTACCCTAATATTATCGTAGTAGTATGCTAATTATGTAGTAATGAATAAGTGTTTTGTTGTTATGAGGAGGATCGCCTCTTCCATTTCCGTGTTTCGTGTTTTGTTGTGTATGTCCAGGATTGCCTAGATTTTTGAAGCCTCTCGTGCTCATGGTTTTTGTCCTTCGTTCACTCCAGCTTCAAATCCTCAGCTTTATTTTGGGAATCCAATATCCAAATCTTATCGACTAATGTTTATCTTTAAGCATACTTAATAAACGGCTTACGATTTACGTAGAGACCCTTCATAAAACATTGAGGACAATGTTTAGTTCTAGTATGGGGGGGGGATCTATCGATTTGATTGTGCCTGCAGTCATTGTTTTCACGTAATCCCGATTTTACCACCAAAATACCAAAAAAAAAGAAAAAATTTCAAAATTTTCAAAAATAAAATAAGTGTTTTGTCACAATTTTGACTTTTCTGCTGGGTAAAATAAGAATAAATTTTAACTCGATCGAGCGTGTTGAGCTCTAGCTTGTTCCTTAACTTTTAGACTAAGCATTCGCGGATCTTCGCGAAGAACGAAAAATGATAAAGTTAATTATGAGTTGAATGCTAAAACAAGGATTATTTGGAAATCTTACAAGCTCATGTGTGTAATTTGTGGTCCTAACCGGACTAATAATACGTGCTATTTTTGAAAATTAAACTTAAATCAACAATTTTTGAATTTAAAATGTAGTCCATAGTAATAATTTTAGTCTTAGTTCAAATTTATACTTACATTTTCTAAAACGAAATTTTCTCTATATCATGGTAATAAAAAAATATGATGAAAAATGAAAAAAAATGATGAGTAATAATTATAAACTGTGGTCTGATAAAAGTTTGTTGCATCTTGCCGGCTCACAACCGATGTTGCAGCCTTCTAAAAGGTCAAGGGTTACGATTGAATCATAATTATATTAATGTTAAGTGTGATATATGTGATTTAATAAATATAGGGAAAATCTCTTTTTCTTAAATTTAAATATGCTTTTGAACTAAGACTTGTTCATTTTAAGTCGTGGTTGTTTTAAATAAGCTATGTATAAACGGGAAACCTAAGAGTTTTTGAAACCGAAGGTCTGTGAGTCTCGATACTAGTCTCTGTGGGGTGTCAAAAGCCTGGTCACTTAGCCGCAAGGTTGGGATGTGCCAAGACGAAAGTCGCTACATGTGATGATCTCGCCTTCAAACTCATTATTCTCGGGTGGAACGCGAAGCGTAGAAATTTTATAAAACGTTGATCCATGGTTGAAATTCAAAATGGCACATTCACCTAATATATATAATAAATGCCAGGAGTGAAAAGTTCATAAGTTACAAATATGAGTAGTTTTAGCATCTATTCTTGTACTTAAAGGTGATTTCGTTTTAAGCTTGGTTTGGAATAAGTGAAAAGCCGAGAACGATGAATTTATCCTTTTTGGGGCATTTTAGGATTGAAATGTTTCTTGTTCTATAATCCTAACAAGTTATAAAAATAACGAAAGTCAAACGTTCTAGTTATAGTTAGTTGCTTAATAAGAAAAGTACAAAAAATGATAAAAAGAAAAAATTACAAAAATATGTGTAGAAATAAGTGTCTATATTTAAATGGTTAAAACGGGGCTTTTCTAAACTCTTGATTCTTTAATTCCCCTTGACGAACACTTAGCTACTTTTTGAGGTTCTTAGTTGAGGGGGATTGAGGGTCTTAGTTTTCTAAGTACTTACGTATAGCATTGCGTGAGGACACGGCAATAGTTTAGTATGGGGAATTTTGGTATGTGCCTAAATACACATACCTTTGACCTTTAAAACCGGACTTAAAATGACCAAAAACGTACCAAAAATACATTGTATTTGTATGTTTTCAGTTATATTATGCAGGAAACCGGTATCCGACAAAAGGACAAAAAATCAAGCCAAAACGACAAAACCAAGCACGGGAATGAAAAGAGCGTGGAAAAGTCAAAGTCAACAAAGTCAACCAAGTCAAAGTCAAACCCGACAAAGTCAATGGTCTAAGCCGAAGCCAAAACCGAAGAAATACTTAATGGGTCCACCCGTACCCATCTAATGGGCCGGGTCATCCCATTTAAATATTATATGAAGACCATTTCAAAAACAAAAGCCCAATTCCTTTTTAATTATACACGGGCCCAATCTGCCAATCCAGGCCCAATCCCTACTTAACATTGTTAATAGCCCAAACCCTTTTATAATTAACCCTGTTATTCCCACAAGGACTGTACGTGTAAAACCACTACACACCCCCAAGGGCTGATTTTGTCAAGTCCTCAAAACTGTTACACACCACAAAGGACTTTCATTGCAATAACAATATACACCATGAGGGACTATTTATGCCAACTTCCCAAACTCTTGCCCTACATCAGTTTAACTCATACCCCAACACCCTTTCCCGTCAAACATCCCCATTAACCGTTCATTGTCTTTTTCACTTCACCCTGCAACTACACTCCAAAACTTTCATTCTCTTATCTTAACCCCACCTCACAAACATCCAAGAACACCTTGGCAATCCAAGAAAGCACCATTGGCTAATGAAAAAGACAAATCGATCAAGGGTCAAGACTGATGGGATTGGGCTCCAAGCAAAGTTAAGGGCGAAGATTGATTTTGAGGACTTACTCACACAACAAACACACAGCCTTGAACTCTCTCTCTCTCTCTGAAGAAACACATCAAGAAGCTCAAGCCTTAGTATAAAATAGGCTAGTGTAGTTCATTAGCTTTTGTTGAATTTTTGTTTAAGCAAGTCTTGTATTAGTAAAATTTGTACCATTTTAAATACTGCATTTTTATTTACCTGTCATTTAATTATTGTCTTTTAAATTTCTACATTGTAATTTTTCTTAAAGTTAATGAAATTTTCTTCAAATACTGCCATTTACTTACTTGTCTTTTAAATACCATTGTTAAGCTCTTGTATAAGCTTTTGAGTCCTTAAAAGCCTATATAAAAGTGTGTTTTAAATTCTGTCTAAAAAAAATTTTCAAAAAAAAATCAAAAAAAAGGGGAATCTGTCAAGAACATAAAGGAGCAAGGTTAATTTTGGATGGCCTTGGGTTAGTGCTTCATGGGAAGCTTTAGGAAAGGTTTATAAGCTGATTTGAGAGCTTATTTCATTGCCAAAAGCATTGGACTTTTGTAAGTTTTCCTTATTTTTCAAATTTCTGCTTATTTACTGTGCATTTGCTTATTTATTGCTTATTCCTACTTTTTATTGCTTATTTATGTTATTTGTTGCTTACTTATGCTTATTTAATGCTTTGTTGACCTTTGTTTGTGTTTTCCTTTAAAATTGACTTGAATAGCCTCAATACTGCTTGTAGCTTATGTGCTTATTTAAGTGCTTATATTTATTTGTGTTGTGCTCATTTCTGCTTAAATTTGCTTATTTGTCATATGTTTTTCAATAACTTTGTTTAAACCTTTATAAACCAGCTTTTAAAAAAACTTTTCAAGTTTAAAGGGGTGTTTAGGTTAGTAGGTTAAAGTGGGTCAAATTTGGTTTAAAAACCATTGGGTCATTTAGCCAGCTTGCACAAGCCTATTTAAGTGGTTTTCAATATGTTTTCAAGGTTTTTAAGTTTAAAAGTTGTTTTTAAGTTTTTTTTACTAAGTGGTTGAATCTGTGGTGACAGAACATGTTAACATTGCTTATTTGATTAGGACTTTCAAAACCATATTTTAAGATTTGCTTTTGAGTTGTTATTGATGTTAAAATGCATTAGTTTAGCTGCCTTTTAGTTTACTTCTGTTTTAGTCAAAAACTGTCAATTTAGTTAAGGTGTCTTTTCTTTTTAAAAAAAATAGCTTTTTCAATGTGTTTTTTCATGCTTATTCTTGATTTTAAAATACCTTTTGATTGTTGATACTTGTTCTTTGATGTTCAAAATTAATCTGTTTTAAGGTTTTAAGTCCATAAGGATCCACTAAGGGGCTTAAAATTAAGCCCAAAAGTGCCCCTTTAGCTGTTTAAGTTAACAGTTTTGAGCTAATAAGCTCGTTTGCTTATTTGAGTGATTTAGCTGTTTGAATTGCTTAAATTCTGTTTAGTTTTGCCTATTAAGATAAGTTAAAGAATTTGGTAGCTTATTTCAGTCTTAGGTTTAGCTTATTAAAGTTTTTGACTTTAAACTGAATCTAGCAGTATTAACTTTGCAATTAATACTGCTGATTTCAATTAGCTTTTTAGTTGCTTATTGTTTTTCAAACTTTCTTTTCTTTGCTGATTTAGGAAGCCTTTAGGATAAGCTTTAAGCTCATATAAGCCTTAAGCCCATAAGGTTCCATCTTAGGGCTTAAAAATAAGCCCAAAAGCTGTCCCTAGGCTGTGTGACTTGCTTTTTTAGCTTATTGCTTATTTGCCTTTTCTTTGCTTATCTATCTGTTTTACTTTGCTTATTTTTGTTTTTGTTTGCTTATTAGGCATAGGACCCTATCTGTTTTAGCTTATTTTTTAATTTCACTAGCTTATTTGTTCTTAGAATTTGCAAACAGTTAGCATTTTAAGCCTTTAATTCATTAAGTAATCTGTTACCATTTCAGCTTATTTTTGAGCTTATTTTTAAGTTTTAAAAATTTAGTTTTCAAAAAAGTTGCTTAAAACCTGCTTATTTAAAAAGTTGTTAAAAAAATTAGAAAATAAAAACATTAGGGAAGGTGGAAGTCCCAAGTGCAGGACTCGAACTCGAGACCTCAACTCCCTCAACCCAACGTTTTAACACCACCCTCTACTACACACTCGCCCTTGGGACTTTTCTGTCATCCCTCCACCAATTTATTCTTTTACCCTCTTTTTAGCTCATTTAGCTTATAAGCCATTTTCGGCTTATTTCCAGCTTATTTGATAAGCTGGTCGAGTCAACTTATTTTTCCTGGGTTCCTTATGGCATTTAGGACTTTTTAGCATTTTTTCAAATTTTTCCAAATTAATTTAGTATTTTTTAATAAGTTTTCTTTTTAAAACAATTTTTAATTCATAAAAAATTATTAAAAAGTCAAAAAAATATAATTCTTTTTAAAAAATTTTCTTTTATCAATTAGCACCAAGGAAAACTAAATTTGCTTTTGCAGGGTTAAAATTTTACAATTTGGTTTTTTAAAGAACGGGTTTTCGATCCCGTTCTCGTTTTTAGGTTTAAACAACTTGTTTGCTTTGGTTTTTAGGTTTCCCTTATTCGTTTTTGCATTTTAATTGTAGAAATTAGAAAATCAACTCCAAAAATTGTTGAACCATTCAAACGCGCGATCACGAACGTTCTCGATTTTCAAATTTGCACCTCGTAGGGAAACGACCCGGGAGATTTTTGATTTTAATTTGGTCAAAAGTGATTTCATGAAATCTTTTGGAATTCTTATCAATGATATTTTGGATTACTTATACTTATATATTTATTTATATATTTATTTGTGAATCAATTTTTGGCGCCGTTGCCGGGGAGGTGTAAAAGATTATCGTTTCGTTTGAAGATTAGTGTTTGAAGACCCTTTCCTTGTGAAGTTATTATTCCCGTTTGAGAATATTTTCTTTATTAAAAATATAAAAAACACAAAAATATTTTTCATTTTCTTTTATTAGTATATATAATACAAAAAATAAGAAAAATCAAAAACATAAAAACTTTTTCCTTAATCAAGAAATAAAAATCATCATTAATATAATGCTTTCAACTTAAGCATTATCATAATAAGTTTCCAATCAAAAGATTTAAAACTTGCCTTTGTGTCACTTGCGACGTACGGCTCACCTTTAATCGATTAACAAACTATAAGAGGGGTTTAAGGAGGGTTGTTCCGAGGAACTACGACCCGAAAGGAGAAGGTTTTTAATAGCTTTGCGCTTTCCCGCTCCTCCGCTCCTTTGTGCGTTTTTCTTTTAGAGAGCTACCGTGAAGCAAGTTGATTATCAGTTTAAGTTATTCAATCTCATTTTGTCCTCTTATAAAATATGTTGTTTAAAAGACTCGAAAAACCAAAAATAATCTCCTTTAACCTCTTTGCCATTTAATTCTTCTTCTTATCCCTCTTTATTGTTTAATTCTTATGGTGTCACTCGAAACAAAGGGCGGAGTGGTATGGGGTGGTGGACAATGTGTTATTGGCTTCTAAATTGTAATCTTTTGTACTGTCACATGCGGTTTCAGTCCTTACAATGGAAAATGTATAAACTTGACGTCACTTTTGAGACAGAAAACTATTCACTTTTTGCGCGTGTTTAAATCACCGAAAAAATGGTGGATTTTGTTTGTTTTGCAATTCGAGAGCTGGAAATTCATCCGCTTATGATCCAAATCTGAATTCGTACAACGATTCTCCGAACTTTTTCGACTACACTCCACAACCCTAGTACGATACGTATTTTTGTGAGTTATATGGGAAGAATGCTCATTATGGTTACGATTGTCCGCCTCAGGTCCCGTTTGTCTACTATCCGGACCCGTGTTTCAATCAAAACTTTGATACTTTTCCACAAACTTCACCAACTTTTCCACAACAATATCTTTGTTGTGAAAACTGCGGGGGTCCCCATGCGACTTTTGAATGTCAACCAATGAATCAAAATTTTTACAATTCGAATTCTTTCTGTTTTGACCAATCCCAATCCCCGCAGTTTCCCGTCATTCATCAACCTCGTCAAGAAACAAGTGCGGAAATGTTGCATGCCCGTGAAGACCTAATGGAATCAATACAAAACTTTTTAAAAAAGTTTGATCGTATTTCTTTTAGGGAAACACCAAAGGTTTTAACGCAAGCTTGGGACAAATTTTTTAAAGTTAAGCATGCTCAATCCGAGGAGGTACAAGAATTGCTTAGCAAACTTGTTCAAGATTTGCAAAGTATAAACGAGGAGTTAGCAGAATATATTAATACTCCAAGTTGGAATTTTCCTACCTCATCTTATGATGATGACGACGATGAATATTCTTTTGCAACACAAGAATATCTCCTGACATGTTCTACCGCAATCACACCCGATTCACCAAAAATGGAATCTCTCATCATGGTGGACAAACATCTTGACACAAATCCGAAAACGGAATCGGACGAATTCATAAAGTCTAGTGTTGAAAAGCTTGTCAAAAACCCAAGTGAGTCCGAGGATGAATGTGAGTGTGATATGCCCGATTGTGATGATTCTCAAACGATAAATTTTTCAACGTTTTTCAATCCTCTCTTCGACGATTCTACCACTAGTGATGACGAGTCAAGTCATGAGGAGGTTATTCACGAAATAAGTTTTAAAACTTATTCAAACCCTCTTTTTGATCTTGACGAGGAAATCATTTCTAGTGAGTTTAATCCGATTCATAATGAAGACCTCGATTCTACTCCGAAAAATGATCGTTTTGATACCGAGTCTTATCTTCTTAAATCATTACTCAATCTCGATACTTTGATGGCTTCCTCTCCTAAGATTGATTCTCTCCTCGATGAGTTCATCGGTGAACTCATAACAATTCCTCCAAGAATTGTTAGAGAGCACGAGGAGTATATTAGTATGATGGAAAGGTTGCTATTCGATAATTCATCTCCCCGACCGCCAGAAGATTTTCATGCTATTCCAAATACGATCATCGAGTCTCTTCCCACATTTTCTATCCCCGTTGAGGATAATGACTCTCTTAGGGAAGAGATCGATATATTTCTCGGTCCGGATGACTCAATACCACCGGGTATTGAGAGTGATGATTACGACTCGGAAGGTGACGATAATTCTACCTCCCTTCTCGAGTTCGAATCATTTCATGTTGATTATCTTGATAATAGCCGGAAGCTGGGAAACTCCATGAAAAGAGTTGCTGACAGTGCCTGCCGCACAATGTACCCCAAAAACCCGGGTATAAATGATAAAGCCATATGAGGACATTTGCTGCGATGGAGGCGATGAAACTGTTAGAGCTACCTCATATTGCACAGCTGGAGCGTGACCAGGACTACCCCATAGATGTGATAATGGCGGGGTTAACCTTGGCTAGGCATGCCTCCGAGGGCGCTGATGGCCAGCCTAATTACTTTCTCAAGCCGGATGTGGCGCAACTACAGGTTCCTATCTTTTCCTGTCTGCGTGATATCCTAAATCCTTTTGCACTTGAGAGGGAGATTCCGCTGAAGAATCACCTGGGAGGCCCATGCCCATAAAAGGCTTGTAAAAAGAAGGGAGGGTTAAAAGTGCAAAGGGCAATATTATCGTCGTTGTTTGAGCAATCGTACACATCCCCCGTTCTGATGGGGTACCCGTTAGCGTGGCGACTGTGCTACCTAAGGATAGTGAACTTCTGGGGAAGCTTGAGGAGGCTGGAGATGCTGCATACCAAGATGCTCAGGTCAGACAAAGTCATTTGTCACAAACATTCTATGGCTTTTCTTCCTTGTGTAAACTATATCGATATTTTTGTGTATATGATGGGTAAATTTTGATTATTAAACCGTGCTCTTGTATCTAAAAGTGTTAGTTCCTTTGGGACCCAAACTAATGGGTTGTTTGTGTTGTTTACTGGTGCGATTGTACGCGCACAGATAAGTTATAATAGTTGACAATATGTTTTGTGCACAATAGTTGCCGTTTGCAATGAAAGTCTCTTTTGTGATGTGTATTTGGTCAAACGTTGTTGCCGAACCTAGTCCATTACACAAGATCATGACGCGAAATCGGCTAAGTTTACATGTATGGGTTTGACATTACAAATACAATCGGCGAACCGCAATACCATATCAAGAAGTCAAAAATTTTTGACTCCTAATTTTTAAACGTGCAACTTATGAGCTGCTGCGCATCCAATCGTGGAATCGTCAGTTAAACTTACTCCAAACGTCTTGAAGAAAGGTGTTTAACAAGGATTCATGATCCAATGTTGATGGGTTTGCAACCCTCTTACACAATGGGGAGTCATTTAGTAGGTTTACTCAATCCTTTTCCCAGCGTGGGGTTATTAGGTGCATGCACGCCGCGTAGGCACAAATAGTGTAAACAACAATAATGATACATAAATATGTTACTGCACAATAGCCACGAAAATGAACTGTTCGGGAAGTTAGCTATAAACCGCGACATATAAGTATGTACTTGCAAAAAATAAAAACATTTGTCTTAAAAGAAAAAACATAAGAAAGCATATACCCCAGTGAGCTCTTACGTCCCTAAAGATACAATTCTTGAGATTGCAAGATATGCCACTGGCGGGGGGTCATCTCTCACGCCCATCCATGTCCCGCAGCTTGTATGCTCCTTTTTTCTAAGTGCGTCCGTAACCTCGTAGGGTCCTTCCCACTTTGGTCCGATCTTATCCTGTGAGTCTTCCGCCGTGGCTCGGGTGCGTTTAGAGCACTATAACACAGAATCTCCTGGTCTAAAATAGAAGACTCCTCTAACTTTAGCGTCATAGATCCCTTCAGTTGCGACTTCGCTTTTTTCCTCACGTATGCTGCTTGTTCACGCCTTTCTTCCAAATTCCAAGTTCTCTTACGTCGCTCATCGTCATTGGTTTCGATATTGACCCCGCGGTTCGTATAGTTGCATTCCGATTTTCGCTGGTATAACGGCTTCTGTCCCATAGACAAGAGAGAAGGGATGTCCCCCTGTGACTACCTTTGATTTGTGCGATGCGGCCCACAGGACATGTGATAATCCTCTAACCCACCTGCCTTTTATGTCTATCCCAGGCGTGCTTTTATGTCCTTCGCCTAGACTTCGATTGCACCTCAACCAAACCATTGGTCTGTGGGTGGTTTAAAAACCGACCGCCCCAAAATGCGCTGTGTAGATGCTTTAATCTTGCAATAATACCAGTCCCCTTTGAACGGTTATCACAGAAATGTTTCCCATTGTCCATAGACTATTTCTACATGAATGCCAAAACGCACACAATGTTGTCCCATAACAAATATTTAACCGCTGATTCCCTATGATTGGAGGGTGATCGCACTCGCGTCGATCCATTTAATGTAAAGTAGTCAATAGCCCACGATAAGGAATTCCAATCCTCCCACCGCTGCAACAGGGATAGGGACCAGCGATGTTCGAACCGCCATTTGTGAATGGCCATGGTGGAAGGGTGATGGGTGTTTTCAAGCTCCGTGTAATAGGTTGGCGCGGATTAGTCTTATAGTACTTGAAATCATCATGGCACAAAACTCCTTAACATGTCAAGGCGCTGCGCGGTGGCAAGGTGGGCCATAGTAACCGAAGACCGCAAGCTTCTTGCTACTACAGATCTGGTCCTGCGTGCATACTAACTACTGCATATACTCCGCACGAATCGCCGCGGGAGCACAAATAGTCTGCCATGAATTGGGCCGACATCATCAAGCCATGGTTGGAGGACAACGTCGAATAGAGGACAGCCATTGTTCGAAGTCGATTCTCCTGCAGCCTTACGGTCAGTTTCGCCGGGCTTCCATCTTTCAAGAGGGATCGTGCCTTGCGTTACTAATTCGATGAAAGGGTTCCATCCACGTAGGATCCTGCTCTTCTATCACCGTAGATATACTCGCATCTCTCGAGATGGATTGTCTTCAAGATTTCGACCAACACCTGCTTTTGATAGGTTGAGCGAAGCTTGTGGATAGCGATCTTACTTAATGCATCGCAATTTTTGTTTGTCACCTTCTAGGAACTTGCCTAGGGTGAACTATCAAAGCCCTGATTAGCAACCAAGGTCTTGTCGCGGTAATGAATCATGTTGTCTTCTTTAGCCACATATCGCACCAATACATGGTTGGCTTACTAAACGGGAGTACCCATTGCTTTAGGATTACGTACACCCAAATCTACTGCCATGCGTAGGCCAGACATAGGGCTTCGTACTCCGCCTCGTTGTTTGTGGCTGTGAATTCAAAGCGCAGTGCTGTACGTAAATCCATTCCTTCCGGTTAGTGAGGATAAGCCTGCGCCCGACCCGTCCGACGCATTGACGCTTATCCATGCATATAAATCCATGGTTTCTTGGAGTTTTACTCGCTCTTCTTGGGAGATGCCGCGTCGGTTTTTCTGGTTTTTCCGCGTGAGAAAAATCCGCCAGTATCTGTCCTATTAACTGCATGCTGGTCATAAGAGATGTTATGCTCCCACTTAGCAACACGCGTCCACTTTTGCAAACGCCCCGACGCATCAGGTTTAGAGATAACCTGTTTGATGGGTTGATCTGTCGATTAACCACTATTTGTGGAGTTGTAGGCTTGGAAATATCTGCGCCAGTCTTTTGGCGCTGCGTAGTAACTGCCAGGACAGCTTCTCCATTGCGCCATAGTTGATCTCCGTTTCCTTGATGCTTACTTACGAAGTATAACCTGTTTGTACGTAGTGCCAATCTGTCAGTAGCACGGCGCTAAGTTGCACCTGTGTCGTCGCGGATAAATACATAATCAACCCTCCCCTGGGTCCGGGGTGGCGACTATCGGGGGAAGTGCGCTATAATGCTGCAGGAGCTACGTTAAAGCTTCCTTCTGCTTCCGTAGGTCCAACTGAAGTCTCCCTATCTTCGTGTACTTCTTAGAGTGTTTTTGAACAGGGGAGTGACTTGTCTGCTGACTTGGATAGGAACCTGTTCGGAAACCGGGCTACTTCCCATTTAATGACTGGGACTTCTTTCTTTGTGCGCGTGAGGGAATTGGATGACAGCTTTTTTTTTTTTTCCTGAACACGGCTTGAGCCGTCAGGTTTCTATCAAGTAACCGGGAACATAGCAATCTGTGCCCCAAAAGTAACACTTTTAGGATTTAGCTTCATATTTTGATTTTTCCGCAGGTGCCCTGAAAGTTGCTACAATTCGCGCACCAACTCGTCTCGGGTAGGCTTTATTATAACAAGGTCATCGACATAGACTTCCCAGGTTGCGACCCAAATGCCCCTCGATAAATCTAGCTTTTTATTCTACCAGTCTCTGTAGGTGGCAGCCCGCATTCTTTAGGCCAAAAGGCATCTCTAATAGTCAAGTAGACACCTTACTTTGTGTGAAAGCTGTCTTTTCTCCTCGTCATCTTATCCCATTTTGATTTGGTGAAACCCCTTTGAATGCGTTCCAAGAAGCACTAATTGAAGGGGTATCCATCCCGCATAAGGACAGCTCCACTTTCCAGTCTATCTCTGGTATTGGATATCAGTGTTGTGGACAAGCTTGTTAAGTCAGTGAAGTCCACGCACATCCGCCAGCTACCATCGCTCTTTTTGACCGATAACAGGGGGTGGAGACCAATCATGGTAATAAGGACTTCTTTCTCGCACATACATAGCTAGCATGCCTCCCACCAAGTTTATGTACCCTCCTACCAGAATGGCCCTTAGCGCGCTCTGGAGCTTGGCCACTTTTTTTCTGCCTTACTGGGGATATCCTTAGTCGGATTATCAACAAGTGTTCTGTCGATCGACTGGTACAACCATTCATGTTGTTGTTCGGTTCCAATGCAAGGGATGTCGAGGTTCCTTTGCAAGAGTGTGTGGGGCTGTCGCGCGTGCGCTGTGAGGAGTTTTGTAGGAGTGGGGGTGGCCGGGGGGGGGCCGCGGGGGCGGCTAGGGGGTGGGGGCGCCTAGTATGAGCGGCGGACAGCGGGCGGCGCGATCCGATCGATACTTCTTGTCTATCCCGGTAATCTGGATGAATCGCCGACCTACAAGTTTGTTCACTTTTGGTTGCGTTGCTGTCTCTGAGCTGCTACACGTCACATGTGACTGTTTGCATTCTTTAGGCGTGCAGCGGTGTTGTAGATAGGTGACAATTCCGCCGTCGACGGGAATTTAAAGCATCCCATGGGCCTGTGGATGGACCGCCGCGTATCGATGAATCCCTGGTCTTCCAATATGCCATTGGTATGGCGACGGTGATCCTGATCACCATAAAATCATCCAGGCTGTTGTGAGAGTGCTCCTGATTAGCCAACCATTAACTGGTAATCGTAGTTGCCCCATGGCCATATCATTTTTCTCCCGTGAAGCCAGTCAACGACGTCGTTGGCCAGGTGTTCAACCCTCATTTTACTTCCAGGCGCAGTCTTGGAACAATGTTCACAGTAATTTCTGCAGATGCTCCCCCATAATGTACATGCGGTAGGATTGTCGTTGACCCCGGCATTAATCTTGATGGTAAGCGTGGCTCCAACCCACTTCTCTGCGTTTGTTCCGCAGTTAAATGGGGGAAAGAGATACCACTTCCATGCGAAAATTTTTGACTGACTTTTTGCTATTTTTCCTTCGGCTGTCGCAGAGACTGCCCATAATAGGATGGTGGTCAGCCGTTGTCATCTAGGGTAGGGGGGGGTTGCACGTTGGTTGCTGGACGGTGGCGAGGGGCGGCTCCGTTGTTTGATCATTCCATTCCTTGATTTTTTCACCATGTGATCCAATCTGCCTTCCTTGAGAACCAATTTGGTCAATTAGCTGGCTGCGATTGGACACATTCATTGTAGTATGGCCCTTCTGCCTATGATACTCGCAGTATCCAATTCCCCACGATCAGCGTTGCTCTTCCGGCGTGCGCATTGGAGGGTGGTTTGGGAAGTGTGAACCTTCCCGTAGCGAGTATCTCCCCTTTGGGGTCATTGTCAGTGGGGTGTACTGTCGTTCCCGGACCGGCCTGCCCTCTGACCAGGTAGCTTTTGAGTTGCGAACTGATACTCCACTACACACACACGATGATTGATCATTAGATTGTCACCTGACTGTTCCTAGTGACCTGTTGTTTTGAGTAGCCATTCTGCTGTCCGCATTTGGTGCGGCGGCTTTTCCTTGAATGAGACCTTGTGCGTTTCATCAACCATCAAAGGTTTTTGGGAACCCTATCCTTCAACCTTTTGATAAGTTCTGGGTTATATTATGTCCAATCATAACCCTGAATCCTTGGAGAAATTTCGGGGCAAAAGCCTTGAACGTGTATGCATCATCCTTATAGCTCTCTACGTTATGCCTTTAGACACTCCTTGCGCTGTTTCACCCTGGCAAGCTCGACAGTGTTCCTTGCACACTTCTTCCTTTGGTATAAAGGATTTAAACGGTATTGCCCCTTCAAACATCTCTTCCAAACCCATCAATGCTTCGTGCGATGGTGTTTGGCTGAACCAGTTCCGCGTCGTTACCCACTATCAACGGGAATTACAACAATGTGGCACCACAAACTGGTATGTGGCCAAGATTTCATAGTGCTGGCCGTGATAGAGAGTTTTTAGATTGTCATCCAGGATCACCTGTCCTCATCATAATTTTCATCAAACTTAGGCAAGGCACTGCGCCTTTTCTTATCCTCCGAGAAATCACTAATGCGCCGCGTAAATGCGTCGGCCTTTTGGCTACGCCATGGACGGGATATATCTTCGTCTTCGTCTTCCTGATATTTGTTTCTTTTTATTTGGATTTCTGTGGTCCCGATTCGTGTGTGGATCCTCTATCTATTCCGAGGAGTCTTCTGAGGATGAGCTTACTCCTTCTGCGGCGCTTGCCGCCGACTGTCCTCTGAGTCCGAACATTGAGGACATTCACTCGGGTAGCGCCTTTTGACCAAGCCTGCTGTGGACATCCGCGACTGCCCAGCCCTAATCACGACGCTGATGCTCCAGTCATATGATATCATGAGGGGTCCAAGTTCTGAGCAAGTTAGTCCGTCTGGTTAGAGTAGCCGAAACTTTTTTTTCCCGATTCTTTCCGAATACTTGGGGGTCGACGTTATCCTTCCCTGCTCCTTTTCCTTTTGGTTACGCGGTGGAGATACTTGTCGTTCTCACAATGGACCAGAAGTTAAGATCGGCCTGTAGAGCCTCTGGCTCGATCTCATTTTTGTTTCCTCTAGCATGATGGCGACCATAGGCTCGTAGTATTTCTAGATACGAAATCACTCGGCGCCAAGTTCAGTCGCGACCTGCTCTTTCCAGTGTGAATGATAGTCAGCCCCTACTCGGGGCCCTAGATTTTCGAATGGGTGATGTGGTGGCTCGGTGGTATACGTCCCTGGCAACCGTTTGGGGAGGGGTGGTGAAAGTAGCTACTCTGTAGACCGACCACTGCTTGTGATTGTGGCGGTATTACCGGTGGGGGGGCGGGTATGTCCCCGGAGGCGGGTTCCTTCGCTGTGAAGAGACCAGATCATATGGCAGCATTGTGCTTCCAGATGCCTGCTTAGGGCTCTGTCTGAGAGGCTTATCGCTCCTTCTGCTTCTTTCTTCTCCTGCGAAGGTTCCGCTGGGTTAAAGATTTCCCTTGCTTTGTCATTCTAATTTTGGCAGTGTTCTAAGTGTAAGGGTCCCCACTGATGGCGGCCCAATCTGTTGATAGACAAAAGTTGAGACTATCCTTGTTTAGGTCGAATTATGGAGAATAACGATCTGCTAGGCTCCGGTTCCTGTATCAATTAAGTCTTGATCTGAGACCATGCGCACTAAGAAAGCCAAAAGCACCGATAGGCTTAACCCGTGGATTGTCTCCACGATTATCCTCTAGCGTGATAGAAAAAATCGGATATTAGGTTTAGTAGAAGGTAGTGTTATGAGAGCATCCCCTTAGATGAGAGCCGTGGTGCTCTTTATATACACCCGAACTACCCCTAATGGGCTTTGTCCCATTAATTAAGTTAGTACCAAGAGGCCTCACCGTTATTTCGTAACAAGAGGGCCCACCACCATGATTATAACCTATGGTTCGTGAACGGTGTTAAAGAAACCTGCGGTCACAGTGTCACTGAGTTTGGGCTCATGGGCCTAAATCCTCATCGTATAGGGCGCGGAGCGATTGGATGTCATGGCTTTCGCCATAGGCTGTACCATTTCGGGCCTATGGAAACTCCGTATTGATGTCGCTATGTCCCCTTCATTATGGGCCCTGAGTATAAGTACTATTTCGCGGGTCGGGTTCAATGACCCTAGGGTCAGACTAACGTTTTTCATCAACTGCAAAATACTCATATTAGTGCTAATGATAAAATTTGGGCTATTGGTTATGTGGATCATAAATATGATGGAGCATCTTGATTTATGAAATGAAGTTTTGCAAAGTGTATTTATGAGTAGGAAAGATGCGTTAGAAAAATCAACCTTTGTGTATGATAGGTTTGTTATAGCCGGAGGTAATGGCAGTTGTACCCCCACACCATGACACGAAAAACATTCCATCTGGACCTGATATTGAAATATATTATCACACAATTTACATATGGTCCAAAATAGTCTCAAACAGTAGAATCTGAAACCCAAACCAGTGATTTTGATACCTGTTTAATTAGATTGTATTGTTGAAACACATGAATCTTTGCCTGAACCAACTGTAAATGAACCCAAAGTAGTAAATCAACTAAGGTTAGGTCTGTGCTCCTACATTGAGGAGTATGATCATCAGAGGGGGGGGGTGGGGGGGAGTGAAGATGGAGGCATGGGGGTGTCACTGGGGGAATACCAACAAAGAACAGGAAACACTAGTTTTGCAAACCACAATTAAAATCTCCTAGGGAAACATGGTTAAGAATCAATTCACACATAGTAAAAATCCTATAGTTGACAAGAAAGGGTTGGGGTATGGGTTTACTGCAAGAGCATGTTTCGTATGTGGAAGTCTTACTCATCTTATCAGAGATTGTGATTTCCATGAAAAGAGGATGGCTAAACAAGCTGAGTTAAACAATAGGATGAAAAGGAAGTCTAGTCAAAGGGAGATAAGGCCAATTTGGAACAATGTGCAAAGAGTGAATCATAAAAACCAATTTTGTTCCAACAGCAGTACTAACTAGAACTGGCAAAATTCCAGTTAATACTGCTAGAGCTAGCGGTACTAACAATGTTAAGTACTAGCTAGGCATAAATTTTAAAACACAAGACCAAACAAGCGATAAAAGACAGGCAGTACCAACTAATGTTGCTATGAAAGTTAATACTGTTAAGCCTATTATGAATAGAGGTAGACCAGCAACTATTTTTCATAAAACTTATTCACCATATTCAAGGCCTTTTAATAACACAACAGCACTTAAGACAAATTTTTCAAAACAAAAGGTTAATACTGCTGAGTTAAATGCAGTTCGTGCTGTTGGGGGGAAAAAGGAAACTGATGTTAAGCCCTCAGCAGGTTTGTAATAGGAGTCCAAAAGGACATTACAAGCACAATATCTCCAAAATAGCAATATGGATCAAGTCTAATAATTGTTTCACTTTGAAAGATCCACTAGCATACTCAGCGCAAACAGGCATCGTTCCAAAGAGAATCATAATCTCTTTTATTTCATGTGCATGAAATATGCCCCATATAGCTTTTACAGAATAAAAGAAATGTTATAGTTAGGTGTTCCGGACGGCATCATTACTGGAAACAAGCCTACTTCTGAATACAAGAACTTTAAGTGGTGGCCCTGCTCTTTTTGGAGGTGAATTACAGGTTACATCCGTGGAGAAGGTAAATATAAAAACAGGAAAGTATAGATTTAAGGAAATGTGTGCATTGTGAAAGAACTATCATCAAATTTAAATCTCTTATTTGATGTCGACAGATATGTGACAGTGGGGGGATACATAACAAAGTTCTATTCAGCTGACTCTGAATGCTTGTTTTGTCTCCTGAATTTAACTTACCTGATTCAAATCAAGTCTTACTTAGAATCCTAAGACAAAAACAAAATGTACATTTCAATTAGAAACATTGTTCCTTCAGGAGGTTTAGCATGTTTAAAATGCAAAGGCCACAATTGCTGAATCTAACAAATTCATAGAGGTTGGTCCTGTTAACTTAAAAACTTAAACAAACTTGTGAAGGGAAGAACCTTTTAAGAGGTTTAACCTTCAAATGATTTTTCAAAAGGACCAACTGCTTTAGAGTCCGAATCGTGAAAACGTGATTTAGTGGTTCGTTTTTGATAAATCAACTATGAATTAATATATACCTTTTTCGTTTTCAAGTCGGGTAAGTTAAAAATAACTTTGCACCTGAGAGATGTGATAATAAATATGATTTATTATTTAAAATATGTTCCAAAAATTTTACCGGTCACGCGGTAATTGCTTTTATAAGACAATAAAATACCAAAAATCAAAAAGTCAAGTTAGACTTGAAGAGTCAAAGGTTAAAATAGTCCTTTAAAATTCCGAAAATTCCCGGATGTTACATATTAGATGTGATAATGGTACAGAAATCAAGAACATGGATTTTATTGAATTCTATGGGTCAAAAGGGATCAAGAGGGAATACAGTAATGCCAGAACTCCACAACAAAATGGAGTTGCTGAAAGAAAGAACAGGACCCTTATTGAGGCTGCTATAACTATGCTAGCAGATTTATTTTTACCTAACACTTTTTGGGCTGAAGCAGTTAGTACTGCTTGTTATGTCCTTAATAGGGTATTAGTGACCAAGCCTCAAAATAAGACACCTTATGAACTTATAACTGGTAAAATACCAATCATAAGCTATATAAGACCTTTTGGGTGCCATGTGACCATCCTGAATACCATTGACCATCTGGGCAAGTTTGATGGGAAATCAGATGAAGGGTTTTTAGTTGGGTATTCTCTACAAAGCAAGGCTTTTAGGGTATACAATTTAGAAACCAAGAGAGTTGAAGAAAACCTGCACATAACCTTTTTAGAAAATAAACCAAATGTTGCAGGAAAAGGACCAACTTGGCTGTTTGATCTTGATTATTTAACTGATTCAATGAATTATCAACCTGTGAGATCAGAGAATCAAGCTAACAAACATGCAGGTCCACAAGAAGCTAATCAAAATGCAGGTACAGAAGGTAATGTTGATGCAGGTGATTCTGAAATAGAAGCTGAATCTGCTCAGGACTACTTTGTACTGCCAATATGGTCTTCTTATACTTCAACAGTCAAGAGCTCAAAAGCAAATAATGCAGGTGAAGAACCTATCAAGCATCCTGAATTAAAGCCAGTAGATAAGGAGGATCAAGTCTTTTTGGAAGAGCTTGAAAGACTTAAAAGACAAGAACATGATGCTAATGATGCAGCTGAAGCTCTCAGGAAAGAGTTTGCCCAAGAAACTGAGGATTTGCTTCTTAAGGCAGGAGCTGCTAAAGCTAGCAGTACTAACATAGTTAATACTGCTAGCACACCAGTTAGTACTGCCAGTCCTTATGGTGGACTATCCTTCACTGATCTAACCAATACTGACCAAGATGATTCAGAAATACCTGCTCTTGAGGAAATTTATGACAATCCTACTGATGGTATTTTTACTACTTCATCTTATGATGATGAGGGTGCAGTGGCTGACTTCACAAATTTAGAACCTGTTGTGAATGTGAGTCCTATTCCCACATCAAGGATTAACTCTATTCATCCTTCAACTCTAATTCTTGGAGATCCACAATCAGCAGTTCAAACAAGAAGCAAAGTGACCAAAAGTTCTGGAGCCCATGCTTTTGTCAGTTACATTCAAAAGCAAAGGAGAAATAATCATAAGGACTTCCAGCATTGTTTATTTGCTTGTTTCTTGTCTCAAAATGAACCCAAGAAGATCTCTGAAGCACTTGAAGATGAAAGTTGGGTTGATGCTATGCAGGAAGAACTGTTTCAATTCAAGATTCAAAAAGTTTGAATTCTTGTAGATTTGCCTTATGGGAAGAAGGCAATTGGTATAAAATAGGTTTACAGAAATAAGAAGGATGAGAGAGGAGTTGTGGTTAGAAATAAGGCAAGGTTAGTTGCTCAGGGACATAGGCAAGAGGAAGGGATAGATTATGATGAGGTTTTTGCTCCTGTGGCCAGGATTGAAGCCATTAGGATCTTTTTAGCCTTTGCCTCTTACATGGGATTCATAGTCTATCAAATGGATGTGAAAAGTGCCTTCCTATATGGAAAAATTAATGAGGAGGTCTATGTGTCTCTATCTCCAGGTTTAATAGATTCTAACATCTAAGAAGGTCTACAAAGTAGTATAAGCTCTCTATGGTTACAAACCAAGCTCCCAGAGCCTGGTAGCTACTTTATCTACTATTCTGTGTTTGAAGAATGGATACAAAGAGAACTATTGACAAGATCTTTTCATTAAGAAGGACAAACATGATATCATATTATACAAGTTTATGTGGTAGATAACATTTGGTTCTACAAAGAAATCTTGTGTGAATGATTTGAGGCATTAATGAAGAGTATATTACAGATGAGCTCTATATGAGAGCTCACCTACTTCTGATTACAAGTCAAACAGAAAGGAAATGGTATCTTTATAAGTCAAGATAAGATAGTTGCAGAAATTCTGAGAAGAAGTTTGATTTTTGTTAGTGCAAGACTGCTAGTACACCCAATTGAGACCTAGAAGCCTTAGTCCAAGGATGAGAAGCTAGTGATGTGATGTACACTTTATAGATCTTAGTTTGGTTTCTTTAATGTACTGTGACTGCTTCTAGGCCTGATATTATTTTGCAGTCTTTGCTTGTTTCTAGTTTCCAGTTCAATCCAAAACTTCACATCTAAGTGTGTTAAGAGAATCTTTAGGTATCTAAAGGTACACCCAAATCATGACATGATAATCCACAACAGAGGTTGTTAATTTCTTAGCAGGAAGACTATTATTTCTTGGCAATGCAAAAGCAGACAATTGTGTTACTTCTGAACTACAGAGGCAGAATAATGTTGCTGTTGCAAATTGTTTGGGCAAAGTTCTATGGATTCAAAATCAAATTTGACTATGGTTCCAATTCATGAACATAAAAATCTACATTGATAATGAAAGTACAATATGCATTGTAAAGAATCCAGTATATCACTCCAAAACAAAGCATATTGCAATTAGGCACCACTTCATAAGGGATGCTTATGAGAAGAAACTTATCCAGGTACTAAAAATACACACTGATGACAATGTAGCGGATCTTCTAACCAAGGCATTTGATGTTAGCAGGTTTCAGTTCTTGGTTGTTACAATTGGGATGATCAATCCATAAGCTGCATTAGTTAAGGGGAGGCAATATGATTTGTTGTATAGTTTGTATGAAGTGTTCAGTGTGCATAAGCATTTTAATCATAAGTGATGACTTTCAAGAAGTTAATTGGGTATTAGAGAGTCATTGGGAAGAGCTATAGATGGTACTGAAGCACTGCTGTTGCCAAAATTGTTCATTCTTTGGTTGGCAAAAGTTAGTACCGACAGTGCAAATTTAGTACCGTTGGGCAAAGATAGTACCGCTATAGAGACGTTGAAGAAAATACCGCCAAGGGTATAAAGTGTAAATTGAAACGGTTTCTTTGATTTTAGGTTTGCTAAACCTATATAAACCCATCTCAATTGCACAACTCACTCACGTAATCTCTCTCAAATACTTTCTTTCATTCAAGCCCTAATCTCTTACTCACCGACGATCACCAATTCAAAAAATCATGGATGTTCTTGAATCGTGCCCTAAACACAACATGGTTGCTTATTTGGAAAAGACTGATGGGAATGCAGAGTTTCATGAGATTATTGATTTTCTTGCGCGAAGCTCCATTCACAATGCTCTAACTGTAAGTCTAGTAGTCTCTACTACATTTGTCGAACAATTTTGGATGTCTGCTAAATCCAAAATAATCAACAATGTTAGGTATATTACTGCCACAGTAGCTGGCAAGCCTGTGTCTATCTCTGAAGCATTAATAAGAAGTGATCTTCTTTTTAATGATGCCGATGGGATAGATTCACTACCAAATCAGGCTATATTTGATGCTATTCAGCTCATGGGTTATGAGGAGGATTTAACTGTTTTGACATTTAACAAAGCTCTATTTTCACCCCAATGGAGATTTCTTTTTCACACAATGAATCATTGTATTAGTTCAAAAAGCACCTCTTAGGATCAAATTCCCACTAACATTGCCACTGCTGTAATTTTCTTAACATCTAATCAAAAATATAATTTTTCTAAATTAATTTTTGATGGTATGCCTTAGAACTTAGATGGCAAAAAAAAGTTTTGTTATGAACCAGTTTTATTTCAATCTTTTTAGATAAACAGCTAATGAATGTGCCAGTACCTTTAGACCATTTTCCTGTAAATGCTTTGACAAGTAAAGTTTTCTCCTTTATGGTTAAAAAGGGTAAACATTTTTCAGGGAAAGTCACACCTTTATTTGCTTATATGTTGGTACAACCAACTGAGGATGAGGGTGCCAATTCAGAAAGACCATCTGAACCATAACCTACACCCTCTTCTCCTCACCCAAGTAAAGTTCATGTTGAGCCTCAGTCTGACCCATCACCTACTACTCATATTCCTGATTCCATTCCAGAGGATTCTGGTGGGAATCAAGGAGGTCAGTCATCCAGTGATAAATCCCTTTCAGGGAATGAGGGTGACATGATACTCCAAAGTATGTATGATCTTTGTATCTCCTTGTGTACACAGGTTACAGATCAAGCCAAGGAAATAAACACTTGAAGGCACAGATCAAGAAAAGCTAAGAAGAAAGCCAAAACCTGTTATCATACACCACAAAGCTTGGATGAAGAGTGTCTCCATGAAGCAAAGATTGGCAGGAAAGAAATCCTTAAAGACACAGTAGATGCAAAAGGTGTCTGTATCCAAACAGGGGAGGAAACCTGGCAAAGCTGAACCTTCAGTCCACAAAGATCCATTGTTTGATGAGCTTGCTGATGATACGTTGGATTACATGGATACTAAGAATGCTCAAGATGTGGGGAGGACAAGAAATGTAGTGAATGAAGAGAAAAAGAGTGATGAAGATGCAGTTAGTACTGAAGATGTAGTTAGTACTGACAAGGAAAAAGTTAGTACTGACAGATCAAAAGTTAGTAAAAAAAAAAAAAAAAAAAAAAAAAAAAAAATATAATTGACAGATCAAGAGTTAGTACTAACAAGGAAGAAGTTAGTACCGACAGACCAAATGAAGATACTAATGATCAAACTGAAGGAAGAAGTGATACTCCAACAACTCAAACACCTACTCCTATAACTTTTGGAGATGATGAGACTGTTGCTCAAGTACTTATCATAATGAGTCAGAACAAGGAGAAGCTTAAAGAAAAAGAAAAAGGAGTAGAGCTTATGGATGTTGAGGAAACTGAGAGACCTAGACCTACTTTAACCAGATCATTATTGACTTTAAAGCCTCTTCCAAAGATTGATCCAAAAGATAAAGGGGAAAAGAAAATTGAAGTGGCACATCAAGTTAGTACACTCAAAATTTACTACCATATGTTCTCACATTTTGGAAGTGTTGATGTCTAAATGATTGTATAGATACGACTTATGCCCGCAGCGAAGCGTGGGTTCTACAAATCTTGTTTTAAACAAATACAAATCATTAAGCACTATCTACAATTAAATAATACACCAACATATAAAAAAATCTGACTAGTCAACATTTAATTAATGTCGTTATTAAAACAACGCATAAATGAAAGGTACATATTATTATACTTATCGTATAAGTTGATCAAACATAATATCAACCATTAAATAAGATATTAGTAAAACTTAAGTAGATACTCCTCGCGTCCCAATTTTATTGTAAATATTTATTTTTTAGTTTGTCTTAAATTAACTGCTCGCTATTATCTATATCTATACTATATATAAAGGATTTACACCCTATTCTTGAAAGTGGAAAAATTAAGAAAACTATATATCGATACTATATATAAAGGATTTACACCATATTCTTGAAAGTGGAAAAATTAAGAAAGCTATATATGAAAATCTTGAAAGTGAACAAATTAAGAAAACTATATATGGAAACCATAATATCATTCACTGTAACTATTTGACGCTATAAAATCTCGTCGCTATGCATGGGTACTCGTCTAGTATATAATAGTTCAATTGTTTATGTTTATTATATTACCTTTAATCAAAAATTTTATTTACAAAACTATATGAAAATATTAAACAATTGTCAAAAGATAAAAATGTTTTTTTCTTACTTTTGCAGAATTCAAAACAATAATAGATAATGGTCGGAAAAAGCATCAAACTTGTCACGTTTTCCTTTTGTAAGCTATGAACTTTTAAATTTTCTTTTGTATGCCTACACTTTGCTAATCTTCCTATTGTAGCACTGATTAAGCAAAAATCTGACGTGGCACGATTTTAATAAAGTTTTCCACTTTTAATTTTTTTCCAATGTTATATTTAGCCCCTATACTTTATATTTTAACATTTTCACCCATTTAACTCAATCTCTTCTTCATCTTCCATTCAATCTCTTCTATCACCATCACACCACCGTACCTCCTCCTCCCAACCAGCACCTTTTCCGCTCTCCGCCACCAGTGGACCCCACTTTCCTCTACACACTCTCCCGCCACCACCATCACCATATCGTAAGATGCAACTCAGATCTAAAATCAAAACCCTTACAAAAACACATAACCCGTATCTAAGTGTATCTATTCAGTCCAATACACACACTTATGTTTGAATAAATGAAAACAAAATTGAGGTCACAACGACAATAGAAAAAACATATTAAGTTAACATAAAGTATGCATTCAGCCATACAAAAGAATAGATGATTGCATATGACTATATTAGTTAGCCAGATGATAACTAACAGATAACCAAAGGAGTGATGATTCAAGGCTTTATGTGATTTAGAACTTACCTCTATATAAGCCATCATCTGCATAACTTATTTCTCAAAAAAATGGCAAAGAAAAAGAAACAAAGGATGTATGAAAGAAAATAATCTACGAGAACATCAAGAACATAAAGTCAAACATAAAATCACTTGGCCAATAACGCGTGTCTGGAACATAACCAGCATCTCTCATTTCACCATGGATTCGAGCATAATTCATTAGACATTCCCATACGTCGTCTGCAGGTTTAAAAGGTATGTCTTCTATAAACTCCATAGCTTCATTCAAATGCCCTGCTTTCCCAAAACACTAATAACCCCTAAATAATGCTCCATCCCCGAAACCAACTTATACTCATTCTTCATCGACTTAAATTACCATAAACATTCTTGAACTGAACCAACACCATCATACGCCAATAAAACCAACCTAAAAGTCTCCCCATCCGGACTCAACTCGAGCTCCTTCATCTGACAAAACAACAACAAACCCGCGCCTGCATCACCATTATCCACATTTCATCATCAAACGCCACAATGACAACTCATCTCGCTCACGCATCCTATCAAAAACCCTTCTAGCATCCCTCATACTACCACATTTCACATACATCTCCACCCATCTTAGAATTCAGCTTCCCATCTACGATTTGGTTTTTCTTTATGACGTGAGGGTTTTTTGTGAGATCGGGATTCAGGTATGATTTGTTTTCATTTTTGTTAAGATTTTGATTTGTGAACGGATATGTGATTTTTTGTGTATATGCCTCTGATTTGTTTAAATGGGATTTGGTATGAAGATGTCATAATGAGGGTTTTTTTTCTTGTGAATCTTGACTTTTTTGTGTGGGTTCATAAAATGTCTTTTGTGTCTTGTTTTTATGAATTGGATCTGGGTATATTTTTTGTTTGTGTTTTTTTATTTGTTGGGGATGGATATGGGTTTTGAGGAGGTAAGGTGGTGTTTGGATGTGTTTATGTGATAAGATTGAATGGAAGATGAAGAAGATATAGAATAAAAGGTCAAAAAGGGTGGAAATGTTAAAAAATAAAGTATAAGGGCGAAAGATAACATTGGAAAAAAATAAAACGGGATAAGTGTATTAAAATCTTGCCATGTCAGATTTTTGCTTAATCAATGCTACAATAGGAAGATTAGCAAAGTGTAGACATACAAAAGAAATTTTTAAAGTTCATAGTTTACAAAATGAAAACGTGACAAGTTTTATGCTTTTTCAGACTATTTGCCTTTTTTTAAACTACGTTTTTTTTTGTCAAGTAACAATAATTTTGAGATAAAGGTGGTACAATTTAAGATTAAGAAGATAACATGAAAACAAAAACATCTCAACATAAAAGGTACATGTTAGTATTTTTTCTAACATAAAAAAAATCATACATTTATCTATTTATCGATATCTATACTACTATATAATGCATTTAGGGCATTCTAAATATAGAAGTTTTAAAAAAATAAGACAGAAATATATCTCTAATAAAAAAGTACAACAACTCATAAAAGTTGCATTTTGGAAATTAATTTTCTTTAATGTTTTGAACTTGTAACCGCTCCACTTATGATAGAGCCCATTTCAACCGTTTCAAAACTTGTAACAGCCCATAGTAAAAACTCTCCAACCCCAAGTATTAATATTGAATAAAAAAGGGTTAAACTTATACAATTATGCCTTACATAATGCAAAATCAAACTTCTGTCATCACAAAAAACATATAGCTAAAATATTGAAGGTTAATTTGATTCATATATTATCTTTACAAAACATACAATATACATAGGATATAAAGGAAAGGTTTGAGCCCAAGATAAGACCTACATCTAATCTACAGCTAATCATTACAAGGATAATATAATCATACCAAGAATAGGACACACCGATTATGGTCATACTAAAAATATGTACAGGCTAATACGCCCCCAAAGTTTAAGCGGGAGGAGGACTGATGTGTCGTTATGTGGTGTATATTTTTATGATTCATGTTTTAAATTTATATTTTGCCAACTTAACCAAAAACAATACTTTAACGGGCAGTGTACCCGGTCGGTGGTAGATTCGTGGTAAGTAGGGTGTCGAACACTTGAAGCGAGGTTAAATCTCTCAATTTATTTATATTTTGGTTATCTAATCTAAGTCAAACCTATGCTAATCCTATGTTAGTTCTAATCCTAATTCTAACAGGTAAAATGGGGGTTTTCAGCCTGAGAGACTGGCACGAGTTTGGTTGGTGACTACAATCAATTCAAGACGCTTTAACCCACACAAGCAAATTAACAAAAGATAAAAGAGCGGTCGAGCCTTATGATAGAAAACTATATTAGCCATCATTAATTCGATTAGAAGTTAGTTTGTTTATTCAGTGCAATGATTACTTATCCCGAAGAGGCATATCATTCTTAGACTTAGGCAGGACTTCATTCGAAGACCTAGACACATTAATTCTGTCACAATTAAAGCATCTGCATAAAGCATCCTTATTACCTAATTATAATCTATCTTAGGGATTAAAGCAATGGTGATCTTGTTAAACCCTAACTTATAGAGACTTTACCCACTTACTGCTTAATGGTAGTTTATACTCTAGTAGTCCACTTGTCC
>BQNB010058300.1:0-37813 GCA_026074375.1 Tanacetum coccineum
TTCTGACCTCTAACACTTGGCCTTTTGAATGGTGGCTGCTATCCACGGTTGTCTCTATGATTGACCTCCAATCTCCTTTTGTTCTTAGCTTTTTTCACAGGATATCCTTTTAACTTTTGGTCCATTAAGTTGTTAGCAATTCGAACAACATCTTGCAGTCTTGTAGGTTCAACGACAATTACATTTCCTTGGATGTTATCGGGGAGTCCTCCAATGAATTTCTCAACCTCATCCTCCTCCTCTGAGACCATCTTGGTGCACATCATAGTCAACTCTTGAAATCTCTGAGTATAAGCAGCCAAATCATTGTTCTTCATGGTAAATTCCATAGCTCAGATTCCATATTTTGAATCTCATTTCTTGGGCAGTACACTTCAGTCATTAGCCTCATGAGCTCTCTTCATGACATGGCAAATGCAGCCTCAGTCCCAATAGTCCTCTTATGTGAGTTCCACCAAGTCAGTGCACCGTTTAACAGTGTGCAAGTAGCATACTTGACTTGGTATTTCTCTGGACAATTGCTGATATGGAACACTGTTTCCATCTTCTCAAACCACCTTATCAACCCGACAACTCCTTCCGTTCCTATAAAGTTGAGTGGTTGACACTTCATGAAGTCCTGATATGTGCATTCTTTAACAACAGGTCTATCACCTCTACCATTCTTGTTTGGATTTCCATTTCTACCATTTCCATTCTCACCATTTCTATTACCGTCATTTCCATTATCGCCGTTACTGCCGTTCTGGCTTTGATTCTCAGCCTCAAGAGCATTGGCGGCACGGGTCGCCTCATGAGCAGCCAACGCTTCCTCCTCTCGTCGGTTAACGAGTTCTTCGATTGCATCAGGGGTCATACCGGAGCGAGTGATAGTCACTATTCTATGTCACAAGACATATCGCACGATGAGATTCGATACTCAATATATCCATTATAAATGGTAAATAGGGTTTATATAGGAAAATACAATAGAACATGTTTTGCTAGAACAAGTAAATAATAATATAGATGAATACGTGAAAGAATCAAAACAAGCTTTTCATTTCATGAATAAAAGCATAATTCGGTTACAGCCAATCCAAAGTAGGTACATGATTTATTATTATTTCTACTGCTAACATCTAGACCTAACCATCAGTCTAATGTCCTACATGATCATGGTACTACTAGTCTAAGGACGAAAACCTAAATGTCTCATAACATACGACTCCAACCTCCTAAGTCTCCTCTAAGTATCATCATGATCCCTACGAACCTGACGAAACTCCTCCTATAAAAGTGCCATGTGCAAACGAAGACTATCAATATGATCTCTCTCTATACTCAACATGACACGAACCTTTAGGTACTCTAGTCTTAAACTCCTAATCTTCCCAACCAAACTAGCTCTCTTTCTACTATCCACCTCCATATGCTCCTCTCCGCTATCCTCTGATGAGTATGAATATCTAAATCTCTTAAGAGGTGGTAAAAGATCAGTAGGGGTAGGGCCTATCGACCTCAAAACATGAGTAGGTGATGGTACCGAAGCACTAGGGGACCTATATCTCTTGCGAGATGGCCTAGAAGAAGGTAAAGATGAATCCAATGACCTCTCAGAAGATGAACCTAAGGATGACTCTGATGTAGTCGATGGGTAAGGGGTAGACAATGGTGCAGACCTCCAACGTCTAAAAGCCTCACTACGTCGTAGAGTCCTAGCAAGTGATCGATGAACAAATATCTGTGGTGTAGATGAATCAGCATCGATGGTGTCTGGTGGTGTCTGTCCGGATAAAGAATGACTTGAAGGTGAACTAGAAAAAGATGAGTCTGGTGAAGAATGACTATTCGATGAATGATGAGACACACGTCTCCAAGCAAGTCTACGAGCAAGAATGGGTCTAACTCTCTTCCTCGCATTCAACAACTTACAAGGCCCATTGAGGTGGGTATGATAAAGTTGACCGAAAGGGATAGCCTCCCCAGGTCAAACAAGAATCACTGGCCGTCGACGAATATCAAGAGATGACGATACAGGTGCAAGAGGAAACTCTGATAATGGTGCAAGAGTATCAAGATATGATGATACAGTCTCTGCTCAGCAGGCTTGGACTCACCGTCCGCCTCCGAGTCATCAGAACACAAAAAGGGTGAAACCAATGGCAAATTTGGTGCGGAAGGTAAAGAATCCTTCGACGGATCAAAATCAAAAGAAGATGAATAATCCACTAAATCAAGTACCCCGACAGGTGAGACGACTGAAACTGTCCCCTCCTCCGGTGCAACTATAAGGTCAGCTGGAACAATAGGAACCTCAGGGATAACAGGGATAATAGCATAAATAACACCAAAGAGAATCACTCGTGGGGCATGAGAGCTCACGCTCTCCTCAGATGAATCAGATGAAATAGAAATAATAGGAGCAACCATGACATGCACAAGCGCAAGTTTATATAAATATCTTTATATGAAACCATGCAACATGCAAGCAAAATCAAGAAGATAAGCATGATGCAAAAATATGATATGGCAAATTAATGAATAAAGTAATTATGGCAATATGATATATAATTAGTACTTATATATATTAAACACTATTATTATAAGATATATATGTAAGCATGTAAGGCACGTAGGATCACATACTGGTTATAGACCAGACCTAACTCTAATTGTTATATGATATGTATGTAAGCAGGTAAAAGCACATAGGATCACATACTAGTTATAGACCAGACCTATATATACTACCTGGTTCTCTATAACCTTGGCTCTGATACCAATCTGTCACACCCCCAAATGGGGCCTAGTCGGAAACACGTGTTCAGGGGCGTGACGTCATAATACACATCACACAAGATATAAATAATGACCTCTATGGGTGCGTTTAAAATCCAACATCATTGCATTGATTAAAATAGTTAAAGTTTTACATAGGCCCAACGATAATATGCGGAAGCGAATAAATTGTTTTAAAGTTTGACAACGATGTTAACATAGACAATAATAGCTTTTGAAATCGGTCCAATGCAAGGCAACACCATAAAGCAAGCAAAGACATCTACAGCTAAGCACTTAAGAAAAACATGCTAAAATGGTCAACATAAAGTTGAGTGAATTCATAGGTTTAAATTTAATATTAAAGATGGACTACAAGTTCACAGTACGCACGTGATAGTACAGGAGAGAATACTACTACACAATAAAAAGCAATTAACATTTGCACTAAAGCTCGATGACAACCGAAGCTCAATTTTAAAAGGAATCATAATATGCCAATAGTATTCCGCGCCCAAAAGGTATTTGACCAGGATCACTAATGACATTCCGACATGGTAATATCCCCCCCCCGGTTGTTCGGTCATACCTCCAAAAACAAGTAAGCGCTACTGTACCCGTTATAGGATAATTAGTCCCAATAGATCTATTTACAACATTCGTGCTTACTTAACCAGTACGGTCAGTTAAGCATTTGACGGTTCATGATAATTCGGGCATTAGTGGTCAATTCGCTACTTAGGCAACACGTAATCAGGAAAAGGAAACGTAAAGTAACTGTGTTTATAGTTTGAAAACAAGCAATGTTTCTTACCCCAAAATAGTAAAGTAAAAGTAGTAAAACATGGGGCTATGAACTCACCTTAGCAAAATGAGCAAATGATAATCACGCAAGTAAAAGATGATATAAGAATCTAGCCGCGACCTAGAATAATAACGCGTCTTAGAAACACGGAAAGCATGCTAAGAATTGCACAATATGTTTATCACTAAAAGACATCCATATGTGTTTGCTTTAGTTTGATTATCAAATCATGACGAAATAAAATCATATAGTTTTTCGTTAAGTTTCGGAGTTTAACCAAAAATTACTATTTTTAGAAAGTTTCTATTTTAGGAAAGTTCCTATTTTTAAAACATTAAAACCGTCCCCTATATTTATTAAGTTTCCATATTTTCAAAATGCACAAACGAACCTTAATCTCTTAATTCTAAGTCCGTTTCGCTAAATTTTTACCAAACTTACTATTTTTAGTAACTTTCTTGCTTTTCCTAAAATATGTTAACGACGTCTTTAAATGATACTAATCAATAAATATGCGTTACTATATGTTTCGCTAGTGTTTCGAAAGTCCAAAAATGTCCGAAAGTGTTCGAAAACTCATTTTACTATACACATCAGCACACTATTAATCCAGTTTTGTCGAAAAATATTTCAAGTTTTATTTGGCTATAACTTGGTCGTTTTAAATCCAATTTTAATGTGCGATATATGAAAAACTCTCTATTTGAACCGAGCTCTCCAAAAACTACTTTTACGCCTAATGAAAACATTTTTAGGTCGACCAAAACCCCAAAACAAATTCTGGACAGCAAACATTTTTTGTCAAAAATGCAACCAAAATCCACCCAAACTTCACAATAGTGCCTAATCTAGCCTAATCTCCATTCACCACTAATCCACAACAAAACCACACCTAAATCTAACTTAATCCCTTCATTTCTATTGTTGCAACTCTTATTCAACTCTCATCTCACCAAAACATAACATTTAACTAGTTAAAACAAGGTAACATCATTATTTATAAAATCTTGTTTTATAATCTTCCAAAAATGAAAACACAACATATGGATGTATGGATCTTTAAACATATAAGAAGAATATAAGTAAACCACAAAGAAAGATCCAAGATACTTACAAGAATGAATAACAAGTAAAGAAATCACAAGATCTATTCCCCAAAATAATAGATCTATAAAATCCCAAATAATAACCAAACCCTCATTTGTAAACCCTTGAAAATACATGGAATCAAAAGGAAACCTTCTCGGAAACAACTTAGATCTTGATAAAATGAAGTATGGAATGTGTGAATCTTGGTAAAAATCAAAAGTATGGATTGTGTATGTGTGTTTGTGTGTGCCGTGAGCTAGGAGAGAAAAGAGAGGGGAAAAGAAATTTTTGTGAGGATTGCAAGAGAACAAATGACCTAAATCCTTTATCAGTTGGTTTAAATAGGGGAAGAACTAGGGTTTTAGGTGAGTCTTGGATTAAGTCAAGTGTCTTAAGCCACTTTCTTTTGGTCCTTGTAGGTTCGACCGGATTGGAGCAAAGGGGGAGGGGGGAACAAAAACTTTACCTTTGGCTCCAAGTTGAGCTTAAATGGCTAGTTAATGGAATGGTGGTCCATGGTCAACATGTGAAGTGTAAGAAAAATGGCTTCTAGTGAAGTACAAAATAAACATATCACTTTTTCATCTTACATGCACACATGGGTGAAATTTTCAAAATAAGATGTCATTTAATTAATTTTGAGTATGCATATGTGTATATTTCATGGGTTTGAGGGAAGTGGAGGGATGTGAATGGAATTTTTTGCTTAAGAACATGATATGGACGATAACTAAAGTTTACATGAAAAGATTTCGAGTTTCTAGGGTTCCGTTAGGTCAAAAACGCGAAAAATACAATTTAAACGTTAAAGCGTAAAAATAAATACCGAGAGTGATCGTAAACTACGAAACACTTAGAAAAGATAAAATAACTCATATAATATCTAGACTTATCAAAATCCAAAGTCGGAACGCGTCCGATGACGTTTTTTAGATTTACGCGGGTTAACTTCCTGGTAAACTGCCGGATTCAAACGTAACGTATAAAAATCAAAAATAATGATCGGAAAAGTTTAAAATATTGACTAGAAATTCTCAGGGTGTGACAATATTGTTGCTGACCATTTGTCCCGAATTTAAAATGACGAGTCATGTGATGACAGTGATGTTGATGATAACTTTCCCGGAGAGACCCTTATGGAAATTAACACAAAAGATGAACCATGGTTCGCAGACTTTGCAAACTATTTGGTGGTTGAAGTTATACCAAAAGGAATGATGTATCAATAAAAGAACAAATTCTTCTCTGACCTCAAACACTAATTCTAGGAGGAACCCTACCTCTTCAAAGTATGTTCTAATGGAATAATCAAACGCTGTGTATCTGGATTAGAAACCTAAACAATTTTAGATCAATGTCACCATGGACCAAACGGTGAACATTATGGACCAAACGTAACCGCTAAGAAGGTCCTAGACTTAGGTTTTTACTGGCCAGCAATTATTAAAGAAGCTCACACTCTAGTTCAACTTTGTGAAGCATGCCAAAAAACGGGAAACATATCAAAACGTGAAGAGATGCCCTTAAACAACATTCAAGTATGTGAAATTTTCGATATATGGGGTATTGATTTTATAGGACCATTCCTAAAATCATATAAGTTTGAATACATTCTTGTCGCTGTTGATTACGTATCTAAATGGGCCGAAGCTTAAGCTTTACCAACCAATGATGCCCGAGTGGTTATCACCTTCCTTAAGAAACTATTTTGCCATTTTGGAATGCCCAAAGCTCTAATCAGCGACCGAGGTACTCACTTCTGCAACAAAATAATGAAAAAAATGTTAAAGAGATATGGAGTTAACCATAGTTTCTCTACATCATATCACCCTCAAACTGTGGGCTTTTCGCACTGCTTATAAAACACCTACCGGTACCACACTCTATAAATTTATATATGGAAAGAACTGCCACATACCATTTGAAATTGAACACCATGCATACCGGGCCTTGAAGAATTGCAACCCAGACCTCATTGCTGCTGGTGAAAATTGAATGTTCCAGTTACATGAATTAGATGAATTTAGACATCAAGCCGATGAAAATTCTCGATTATACAAGGCTAGAACCAACGTCTGGCACGATAGAAAACTACGAATGAGAAGAATTCAAACATAGAAACAAGGTTCTGCTCTTTCACTCAAAGTATAAATTCAAACAAATGAAACTTAGATCCTGTTGGCTAGGACCATACATAGTGAAACATCAATATTCATCCGGATATGTTGAACTATACGGTAAAGATGGAAAAATGTTTATTGTTAATGGCCATCGATTAAAACTATATCATGAAGAAGAAAAAGATTATAATGACCCAAGGGAAGAAGTCACTCCCTTCTTTCCCAAAGAATGACTCACCAAGTTCGAGTCTAGCTAACGACTCAATTAAAAATTAAGCGCTTCTCGGGAGGTAACCCGTGCTTCACTTAAGTATGGAGGAGTCCCTCCTTCATTCTTATATCATATCCTTTATTTTTTTTCTAAAAAAACAACAAAAATATTTTCTTTTTTATGTGCTTTTGTATGTTTACCTTTTTATGCAGGTAATATAGCTTAAAGATTTTGGAAAATTATGAAGTCTGCTTAAGGATAGCTCTCTCGCAGCTATATATCTATATGCCCCGGGAAGTACCATTTCCATTAATTTTTCCTATTTGATCTCTATTATCAGTTTTCACATTGAAGGCGATGTTCAACTTAAGTGTGGAGGGAGCCAAATCAGAAAAATTAATCATATCCCTCCATGCTTGCCCTACTAAATTTTTTTACCAAATTGATGTTTAAAAAAATTATATATGCTTTTAAAGATTAAAAAAATGCTCTTAGTAAGGCAAATCCAATTGGATTGACACTATAGGTAGCACAACCTAATCCACTAAATTGTGAGAATTATAAGCCTCTAGAATATTCAGGTACCCACTTTTGGTGCCTAAGATAATTGATGCCTTTAGCTTGTTCAAGTTAAGGAGTGAGCAATCATTTGTATCTATTCCATCATTATGGATGTGTATATGTGGTTTTGTCGCCTTTTCTAGAGCAATGGTATTGGTTGATCATTATATTTGAGTGAGCCGAGTAATTTAGAAGCTCTAGAACTTGTGCTTGATCATCATTTACTAGACCGAAGCCTGATTAATCATATGATATGAATCCCGCAAGTCCTTATTATTGCAAGTGCTCCCTTTAGTGCTAAATGGCTAAAAGTCCTAAGTGAAAAAGTTAAAGTTAAAAGAATAAGCTCTCTGCCAAGCCTTAGTTATGATTATCGGTGAAAAAAAAGAGAAAAAAAAATATTGTAGTTCAAATAAAGGCTTAAGTCCTGGCACATGAAGATTAGTATATGCTTTCGCATCAGTATCAAAGTTCCGCCCTTCGGCCAGGTTTATGTGTCAAGTACAAGCCTATGGTAGCTGTCTAGATTATGTCTGTACGAATTGAGTATTTTCACAAAAATATATAAACCCTATCTGCGCGTTGTCTTGAATAAAGTGGCAATACATACTTTGAACAAAGGTGGTCCAACTATACATACATTTTGGTGACTATTTGGGGATTTAAATGGTCATGCATGCTTTACAACTCTTGATTTCTAAAAATCATACATACATTTTGGAAGAACATTTAAGGATTTAAACGATCATACATACTTTACGGATCTTTGGTTCAACATTTATATTTACAGAAACCTATGAACTCACCAACTTTATGTTGACACTTTTTAAGCATGTTTTTCTCAGGTGAATTAGATGCTTGGCTTACTTGATGTGCATTGGAGTCTAAAATGACAAGATTTCATTCATGGATTTCTACTTATATACAAATGATCAAATCTCGTTGTATCGCTTTCAAGCTTTTCATTGTGATGCAATTATGGGACAAATGTTATATCAATTTCAAGGAAATCAACGAGATTACTTTTCAAACGACACATTTAGAGGTCGTTCTCTTGTATCTAGCGCTGTGTATTATGAAGTAACGCCCCCGGACACATTTCCGCTGCGACACATTTTTGGGGGTGTTACAGATTGGTATCAGAGCACTGGTTATAGAGAACTAGGTTGCATATTTTACCCTAGACTATAACCGTTTTCACAAGCATTGCATCACAGCAAACATTTTCAAAGTGCATACACACTACTTGCTTACTTGCTTAGGTTACTTGTTACCTTAAGTGCTTACATGACATACATATATATAATATATATGCTTGCATTCCTTTTGCGTATATCGTACGTTTATTTATATAAGAGTTAATTATATAAATACTAGAACATTTCTTAAGACATTGTGGGTTGCACAATGGTCTCATTTATACACATTTCAATCATCCCTCATCCCACTACTTCATCCTTCAAACAATCCTCTCATCCATTCTTCAACTCACACACACCACTTTCCACCCATATAGCCAAGACACCATAAACACACACCCTTTTGAAGACTCAAGATCAAACGATCAAGAACAAAGTAAAATATCATATTAGTATATTGGAATAATGGAAATTCATGTTGAATCATCTTATGTTATGAACCTCATAGCTATGAGAGGCTAAATCTCTCATGACTACTCGGTGACGTTATGATAATGAATAAGTGTTTGGTATGATCGTTTTCTCTTTAATCTCAAGCTTATGTGTAACATCCGGCAATTTTTGGAATTTTAAATGACTATTTTACCCTTTGACTTTTTGGGTCTGACTTAACTTTTTGACTTTTGGTCTTTTATTGTCACATAAAAGCGATTATCGCGTAACCGGTAAAATTTTCGGATCATATTTTAAATAATAAATCATATTTATTATTACATCTCTCATGTGCAAGTTATTTTTAACTTATTTGACTTGAAAATAAAAAAGATATATGTTATTCCTAAGCTGACTTATAAAAAACGACCCACAAAATCATGTTTTCACGACTCGGACTCTAAAACAATTTGATGTAAAATGACATTTCGGACAACTTTTTAGTTTTGCCCGAGACCCGAAAACAAGCAGAAAATGACCGAAACACCCTTGCAAAATCTTAGAAGCGAAAGCAACGCGTACTGGCACAAAAATAATTAAATTTATATTTAATTATTACTTTTTTTATTAAATAATTTATTAAACATTTTATTTAATAAAACGTTTATTAAAAACACGAAGATTTAAGTTAAAGTTTATTTTACGGATAAAGTTTATCCGCGATACACAAATAATTAATAAACGATTTAAATATATTTTATAAAAACATTTATAAAATAATAGTCGAGTAAATACTCATTTTTAGTGGAAAAATTATTTGGAACGCAATGGCGTAATTTTCGCGTTTTGAACATCCGTTAAGTAGCTTAAACGAGCCCCGAACCATTATTTACCAAAATTTACACTTATGGTCCTTGGGGTTATATTTACAACACTAACCGTAAACTATTAAACACTTGTCACTTTTCTTATAACTTTCAATATATATATAAAGTTTTTTTTTATGTTGCAATCATGTTATATCTTATCTTATTGGTTTTTGCTTATCAACTTAGATTATATAATCATACCGGTATAGGTCGAAAGACCCGTTATGATCTATATGGTTTTAGAGATTTGTCTATGATCTTTATCGTCTGTGCCGAGAAATCCACTTTCGTGAATTGATAAACGAAATAAGTTTTGATATAATAAGAAACTAAACTATTTAAGTGATACATTTGGTCTAGTCTACTAAATATAAGTCTTGAGTTAATAAAGTTAATTTGTGAAAACGTTTTCTGACGAGAAATCCTTTTTATAAGTTAAGGTTTCATCTTCGAGGTCTTAATCATTTCCAACACTTATAAATTAATTTCAACTATTCGAGTAGTCATCTTTATTATCATTGGTAAAACAAAAAGTTATTTTTAAGTTAAAGTTTATTTTCTTTCTGATTATCTAAACACTACTCAAATCCCTGTGGACGACCTGGTCTTACCTAAAAAGATTATACTATATATGTAGGTTATACTTTTACCCGTGTGTTTCCCTATAATAAAATTAGTATTTTCAATCATTATAAATTTAAAGGTTTTGAAACACATCAGGCCCCACAAAGCATCATCAAGCTTTCTTGACCAAACAACTGGATTGTCTTTAACTATTTTTTCAAGTATACTTTTAAGGGCTCTGTTAGTATATTCAACTTGTCCGCTCGTTTAAGGATGATATGATGTAGAGAAACGGTGGGTAAATCCATATCTTTTCATGGTTTTTTCGATTATTTTGTTGCAGAAATGAGTTCCTCGGTCGCTTATGAGAGCTTTAGGCATACCGAAATGGTAGAAGAGTTTTTTCAGGAATAAAATAACAACTCCGGCATCGTTTGTTGGTAAAGCTTGAGTTTCACCCCATTTGGAAACATAATCGACAGCGACTAAGATGTATTGAAATTTGTAAGATTTCGGGAATGGTCCTATAAAGTCGATACCCCATAAGTCAAAAGCTTCGCATACTTGAATGCTATTTAAGGGAATTTCATCACGTTTGGAAATATTCCTAGTATTTTTACATTCTTCATAGAGGCGAACTAGAGTATGAGCTTCTTTAATGATTGTTGGCCAATAAAAGCTTGAGTCTATGACTTTTTTAGCTGTGGTGTTTGGTCAATAATGTCCACCAGTAGGTCCATGGTGACGTTGATTAAGAATGTTACGAGTCTCTATTCCCGAGACACAGCATTTGATCATACCGTCTAAACATACTTTGAAAAGGTAAGGGTCTTCCCAAAAGTAGTTTTTGAGGTCAAAGAAGAATTTGTTCTTTTGTTGGTACGTCATTCCCTTAGGTATAATATTGTGAAGATCGTTATAAACTCATCTAGGATCTATAAGAACGATAATAACAAAGTTTGTATGTTGCGCAACAGAATAAGAACAAGAACAATGTTATTGAACAAGGTTTTACAATCATACAAGCCCCAATTCTATTTGATCAAAATAGAACGTGTTACCTAACTATAACAAGGATCAAAGACACTTTAATCTTAGGGCTAAACGATCTTAAGTGGTGAGATCGTTGGTGTTATCCTTCTACATGGTTAAACACCTTAAAACACACACTAGACGTCTAGGATACACACACATAAACAATTTTTAGGGATCTCTTTATATATAGAGTCCATCTAGACTTACAAAGGAAATCTTTCCTAACCTTGATCTTTATCTTATTAGGCAAGTCTTCTAGAATCCTTCATTACCTTAGAATTTCATATAGACGAATTAGACCCTCTTGTTTCATTCTTTTGTATCATCAAATCAATAATTCCCAACAATCATCCCCTATTTGATGATGACAAAACAAATAGTAAACTTATTCAAATATGATCCTCCATAGTAGCTTTGTCTTCAACTTGAGCACTTAAACATCTTGTACATCTTCAAATCTGATCTTCCATGAATGAAACAGATTCTAATCTTCCCCTTAACTTATGATTTCCTTTGAACTTGTTGAAACTTCTTCAATACAATGAAGTCTTTAACATCTTGTTCCATGCCATGCCACCACAAATAATAAGTTGCAAATCATATCATCTCTGTAACATCTTCCCCTTTTCATCATTATCCATCAGGGGACTGTGAACATATGAAACTTTGATCTTTACAACTACAAACCATATATTACACTTCTAATCCAAGCTTTTCAATGTCTCAAATTACCCTCCATGACGCATAATAAGAATAATGAATTTAAGCAGTAGAAACTTAAATTAGCAGTAGTAATAATAACTTAGCAGTAGTAATAATGACTTAGCAGTAGTAAATGAAAACCTTCCCCTCAAGTGGTGCATGTAACATATTCAAATGGTTAAACAATTTATCATATTCTTCCCCTGAAACCAATATGTTAACCATCTCTTATTATGTTGGCTCTTTGTAATGACTACTGATGGAGAAAACTCAGTATTACAAACTTGATGCTGAAGTACAATAACCCAAACTTGTGTCTTATGTCTTGTACTATCCACGTGACTCCAAACTCATACGTAATTCCTTTAAGTATAAGTAGACCTCAATCTCTTGACAAAATCCTCATCTAAATGAGACACTGAGCACTATAATGTAACTCATTTAAGTGATAGTAAATCACACATTGCTAGATTTGACAAGTCTTTGTCAACATCATTTTTAAGCTCGAACAAGTTATCTTCAAAAGTCATCATCCATCCATCCTGACTTTTAAGATATGATAAGAATACGCACTTGTGAAAATTCCACTTCAACTTCAAATAAGTGATAAAAAAAATAAAAAAATTGTCTCCGTAACCAATTTTTGCAATTAAATCCCAAAAATAGCCTTTTCTGTTTATCTGAGATCTTCTGATCTAACCCAGATCTAAACCATGTGTTGTCAAATATCGGACAAAGCTAGCAGTAGCAATTTCAGTTACTCTAGCAGCAGTAACTATTTTAACCTTACTTCATACTCAACGACAGATTCCAAAAACAAACCAATCATCATTCATTAATATGCTCACGACTTAAAATAATGCTTGATAAACAAACCCTAGATAGTTAGGGTTTCAAGTCATGAACAAATCCAAGCTAACATCAATCAATAACCAAACCAATTAGGACATCAGATTAAATTGACAGCATTAAGTATAAACTATTGTTCTCATTGCCAACGATTGAAGCAACAGTAAAATCAACAACAGCTGTAGTAACTTTGTTTTAGTAGCAGTAGTAACTCCACCTTTATTAGTATCAATAGCAGTAGTAACTAACTTAACTCTTAACAGTAGTAACTAACTACTTTAACTTCTTGAATTACCACTGCTTTTCTCATATAATGTATAACAAAAAATAAACTTGCCTTATCTTCTTCCCTTGTTTTAATGAACGCTGAGTGGTTCCTTCCTTACTTTAATACCGAGATTGCTCGAATCCATTCCTGAAGTTTTTGATGCATTCAAATTCTGACCTGTTTGTTTCTCAATTAAATCTTTTCTTGTTGCAAACCATGTTATATGACCTGATCAACAAGAAAGAAAAAAACCAAACAGAGTTGCCGTTGTGAACACTAAACATCAGATCCTTTATAGTACAATTATTGCTTCGAATCCCCTTGCTGCTGAAACCTTGTTACTACAAATCGATCATCAATAAACCTTCAATTCATCAAAACCTTGTCGTGACTTGTAGCAGTTTTAACCAAAATCCCTAAAAGTTAGGGTTTCGTTTGTTGTTTTAAGAATAGCGAAACAAGCACAAACAAACAGTCATAATAACTTCCAAAAAGCACGATTAGCAGCAGTAAAAGATATAGATGAAACCCTGATAAAGATAACAAAAAAGATAGGGTACTTTTTTGCTTTACCGAATTTGTAGAAAACCCTAATATCACTGAATTTCACCTTTTTACCGAAAATCAAAAACTCAAAACTCTTTTCTGAAAAACCTTGTAGATCTTAGATATCATGAGCCACCAGGATCTGATACCAATTATGAAGATCATTATAAACTCATCTAGGATCTATTAGAATGATAATAACAAAGTTTGTATGTTGCGCATCGGAATAAGAACAAGAATAATATTATTGAACAAGGTTTTACATTCATACAAGCCCCAATTCTATTTGATCAAAATAGAACGTGTTACCTAACTATAACAAGGATCAAAGACTCTTTGATCTTAGGTCTAAACAATCTCAAGTGGTGAGATCGTTGGTGTTATCCTTCTACATTGCTAAACATCTTAAAACACACACTAGACGTCTAGGATACACACACATAAACAATTTTTAGGGATCTCTTTATATATAGAGTCCATCTAGACTTACAAAGGAAATCTTTCCTAACCTTGATCTTTATCTTATTAAGCAAGTCTTCTAGAATCCTCCATTACCTTAGAATTCCATGTAGATGAATTAGACTCTCTTGTTTCATTCTTTTGTATCATCAAATCAATAATTCCTAACAAATATCACATACCAAATAGTTGGCAAAGTCTGCGAACCATGGTGTGTCTTTGGTGGTTATTTCCATAAGAGTTTCGCCAGGAAAGTTATCGTCGACGTCACTGTCATCACCTGTCTCATCATTATCAATCTGAGATAAGTGGTCGACGGCAACATTTTTTGTACCTTTTTGTCCTTTATTTTGATATCAAATTCATGCAATAGCATAATCCAACGTATAAGATGTGGCTTAGCATCTTGCTTTTTGAATAGGTGTCTTAAAGCTGAGTGATCAGTGTAGACAATTGTTTTGGATAATATCATATAGGGTCAGAATTTGTCAAATGTAAATACTACAGCCAATAGTTCTTTTTTAGTAACCGTATATTTTTGCTGAGCTGCATTAAGCGTTTTGCTTGCAAAATAGATGAGATGAAAGTGTTTTTGTCCTAAGACCGCTCCAATTGCGAATTCACTTGCATCACACATAAGCTCAAATGGAAGGTTCCAATTTGGGCTCACGATCACAGGAGTACATGTGAGTTTTTCTTTTAATGAATTGAATGCTTTGTGGCATTCATCATCGAATTTGAATGGAGTATCTTTTTCAAGAAATTTAGTTAGAGGACGGCTAATTTTTGAGAAGTCTTTGATAAAACGTCGGTAGAAACCGACATGTCCCAGAAAACTTCTAATGCCTTTAACATTAGTAGGGGGTGGAAGCTTAGAGATTACGTAGATTTTTCTTTTGTCAACTTCAAGGCCTGCATCAGACACATTGCGTCCAAGCAAAATTCCTTCTTTAACCATAAAGTAATATTTTTCCCAGCTAAGGACAAGATTTGCATCTTTGCAACGTTGAAGCATTTTATCAAGGTTGTTTAGACAGTTTTCAAAGGAGTTTCTAAAGACGGAGAAATCATCCATGAATACTTCAACGGATTCTTTGATCATGTCATGAAAGATAGCTAACATGCACCTTTAAAAAGCAGCGGGAGCATTACAAAAACCGAAAGGCATTCTCCTATAAGCGTATGTTCCAAAAGGGCATGTGAAGGTTGTTTTTTCTTAATCCATAGGATCGATTGGTATTTGAAAATATCTAGAAAAATCATCGAGGAAATAGAAATATTTATTTCCTCTAAGTCTTTCTAACATTTGATCCATGAATGGCAAAGGAAAGTGGTCCTTTGTGGTTGCTTCATTGAGTTTATGATAATCGATACATACTCGCCAACCCGTAATGGTTCTTGTTGGGACAAGTTTATCTTTTTCATTTATAAAAACTGTAATACCACCTTTTTTGGGTACATAGTAGATGGGACTTACACTAGGGATATCGGCTATTAGATATATAATTTCAGTGTCGAGAAGTTTAATGATTTCTTTTTTACTGACTTCTTACATGTTCGGGTTTAATCATCTTTGTTTTTTAACAACTAGTTTTTTGTCTTCTAAGAGTTGAATTTTATGTTTGTAAAAAAACAGACATATTTCAGGAATTATGTTGTTTTCCAAGAAAAGGCTTGCTTGTGTCTTTTTAAAACATAAATGAGTTTATTTCTGTTTTTCTCATAAAGCTGGGACGATATGATTACAGGAAGAAAATAGGGTTCTTCCAAGAATACATATTCTAGATGACTGGGAAGAGGTTTCAGTTCATGATCTGAAGGAGGTTCTTCAAGAGATGTCTTGATTTTATAATCGGTGTTAAAGGATATCTTTTTGAATGGCGGTTCCTTGGTGTCGGATTCTGAGTCAGAGTTTCCTTTGATATTCATAGTTATGAATTCATTGAATTACTGCATCGGCAGTATGGTTCCCTCGATGGAATTTAGGATTTCACTCCCTTCATCGAGAAGAGCGTTGACATCAATGCTAAAACATATATCATCGTTTGAGTAAGAATGTTTTATTGCGGAATCGATTTAAAAGGTCATTCGTTTAGTACCAACTCTAAGATTGAGTTGTCTTTGTTTTACTCAAATTACTGCATTGGCAGTATGGAGGAAAGGTCTCCCTTAGATTAGAGGAACTTTATTGTCTTCTTCCATTTCGAGAATAACGAAATCCACATGAAAGGTGAATTTACCAACCTTAACGAGCATATTTTCTGCTATTCCAATATAGTGTAGGAATGATCGGTTGGCTAATCTTACGCTCATTTTAGTAGGTTTTAGAGTTTTGAGAGATAGTTTTGCATGTAGAGAATATGGCATGAGATTAATGCTAGCACCAAGATCAGCTAAGGCATTGCACGAGAAGGCTTTGCTAAAAGTGCAAGGGATAAGGAAACTTCCGGGGTCTCCATGTTTAGGTGGAACTTTGTTTTGAATTATAGCAGAACTTTCATCACTTAGGAAAGCAGATGAGATTTATTTAAGCTTGTGTTTATTGCTTATGAGTTCTTTTAGAAATTTGCCATAGTTTGGCATTCCTGCTAAAACATCGACAAGAGGTACATCGATTCGAACAGCTCGAATCATGTCGAGTAATTTACCATACTGGGCTTCCATTTTCTCTTTTCGAAGGTGTTGAGGATACATAATCTTTGGTTTGTATGGTTTAGGTATCGGAGCTTCTTTGACTGGTTTTCAAATTTGAGATTACGGTTGAGGTGTAGATTCTTCTTTTTCGTCCGCACTATCAAAACTGATAGGAGTTTCAGAATCATTTTGCTGATCATTTGGGTTGTCAGTTGGGACATAAGATTTACCACTCCTCGTAAACACGGCATTTACATGCTCATTTTGAGCTTGCGGTAGTTGATAAGGTTTGGATGAGCTACCCTTTAGGTTTGGTTGAGTGTTACTAGGAAGAGATCCAGAAGGTCGACCATATTGCTTGTCAGCTAATCTGTCAAATTTTTCTTTAAGGTTTTGAATTGAGGCTTGATAATTTTTGGTTGTTGTTTTGAATTTAGTTTTGAGTTCCATAAAAGTATCTTTGACAAAAGAATTGGTTGAGTGTTGAGCTTTTATGAATTCTCTTAATTGTTTTTAAAGGTCGGGTTTATCATCAGAGTTGGATCGATAGTTATCTCGACTATAATCGTTTCTTGAACGCTATTTATCGCGGTCACAATCGCGGTAATCATTATAAAAATGAGTACGTCAGAAGGTTTGCATGAATTTTGCTTCTTCTTCAGGAGACATAGGTTTGTCATCATCGTCATATTCATGTATCGAGTGATTTGAACGGGATTACATTTCTTTGTACTGAGCGTCCATTTTCATAGTCATGGCATCCATTCGTACCATAATTTTGTCACTATCAGAATTACCGCTACCTTTATCGACGAAAGCAACAGTTTTCTTTAGAGAAGATTTTGTTTTTTGGTTTTTTACCCAATCAAGCTTGAGTAAGACTTTGTCTTCGAGGAGTTGATAAGCTTGGTTTGGTGTTTTATAAAGGAAATTCCACTAGCTGCGGAATTAAGAACTTCTTCGGCTATTTCATTGAGATCGTGATAAAAGATTTTAATAATATTGCCTTTGGTGAGATTGTGACCATGGAAATTTCTAAGCATTTCTTTCATACAGAGCCAAGCTTCGGTTAAAGTTTCATTTTCATGTTGAGAGAAGGCTCAGATTTCTTCGAGGAGTCAATCGAAAAGAGCTGGGGGAAGAATCGGCTTATAAAGGTGGTGCAAAGTTCATCCCATGATTTGATGGTTCCTTTGTTTAGTTCGTCAAGCCAAGTTTTTGCCTTACTCATAAGTGGTAGGGGAAACATCATCAGGCAGAAGGCTTCATTTTTGGCGTCTCTATATTTAAACATATCACATATTCCAAAAAATTCATAAATGTGTTTGTGCTGATTAGTTTTAATTCTACCATCAAATTGGTTTCCTTTGACAGGAGTTAAGCGGTTACCCTTAACGGTAAATTTGTTTATAGTTTTAGGAATGGTGATTGTGAAACAGAGAGTCAGAGCGACAACACGGTCGAAAGCCCACATGGGTTCGTCATCCATTGGGTTGTATATTTCAAGAATATCAAGAAAGTGACAAAAATAGTTGATGTAAAGAATGGGAAGGTACACAATTCTTGGTTGTGCAGGTCGTTCGTCTCTTCGTTCGAAAGGAACTCTCCTATTTCATCAACGAAGTCTGCGATTCAGGGTACGTTCAGGTTCAGATAATGGTTCAACAAGTTCTGAGTTGGAATCACGCGTATCCATCCAAGGTGAATTGTTGTATGATTTAGAGAACGTTTTTAGGAAAAACCGTTTAACTACAGAAAGTGTAGTGCACTTCTTGCAACGAGAGTTACAGCAAGTAAGCAAATTGATTTTTAGGAGGAAAAAGCGATTAATTTTGCTTTAAAAAGATAACAAGAGATGATTATAGAACAGTTTAAAATCCCCGGCAATGGCGCCAAAAACTTTGATGTGTTTCAAAAGCTTTAAATTTATAAGACTGGAATTACCAATTATTAAGTGGAAACACACGAGTAAAAGTATAACCCACGTATGTAGTATAATATTTTAGGTAAGACCAGGTCGTCCATAGGGATTTGATTATGTTTGTATAATCAAAAGTTTTAAGACAAAACTTAAAGACTTTTTCAGATGAGATATGATTGATGATGGATTCAATAATAAGGGAGAATGACAACTCGGGTAGTTTCATATAATTCATAAGCAATAGTAATAATTACGATCTTCAATTTCAGGACTTAACTTATAAAAAGGTTTTTTCGTCAAAAAACATTTTCACAAATTAACTTGTTTTAACTTAAGACTTATATCAATTAACTTAATCAGATGTGTCACGTAAATAATCAAGTTATTATTATGTCAAATCTATTTTGTTTATCAAATAACGTAAGCAGATTTATCCAACCAAACGATAAAGACCATAGACAAATATTTAAAACAATATAGCCTACAACGGGTCTTTCGACCTATACCGTTATGAGTATACAATAAAAATTGATTAACAAAGTTAACAAGATAAGACACGATATGATTTTAACACAAGCTTAAGATTAATAAGATTGTAAAAAATCTAAATGCTTATTTATTATATTAACATCACCGAGTAGAAATAAGGAGCTTAGCCACTCATGGCTATGGTGTTGATAACAAAGTAAAGAGAAACAAGAAACATACGATAATCGTATTAGAGATGGATTAAACACAAAGCGTTTACATGTACCGAATCATACTAAACCCTATTTAACTAAATACTATAATGTTCTTCATCTTCGCCGTAATTTTGTGCTTAATCCTAGAGATTTAGAGAGAATTGATTTAGAGAAGAATTGATATTGAAGTGTGTGAAAAGATTGATTTTTGTCCTCTATTTATAGGCTAAGAAGGGGTCAAAGTGCGGTGTACATTATAAAATGTGCGGCGTACTTTGCTACATCGGGGGAAAATATCATTAATGCTGAAAGGAAGTGCGGTGCACATTCTTATAAAATCGACGCACATCATGTCTTTAATGGCTTCATTGAATTCGTTGATAAGTGTGGCACACACAAAAGATTATACAGCGCACATTCTTGTAATTTAGGCTTTTATTATATTTTTCTTTTAACTTGTCTTCCGTAGAGCATAAACATTTGTATCTTGATCATTTTGAGCACGGGATGTCATCAAGTGAACATGCACATATTTCATGCTATTAAGTACCAAAAGTTCATGAGAAATGATGAAATATATATATAAATAACGCCGCCAAAAACATGCATAATTTAGGCGTTATCAGCCCATTAAGAGATGCGGTTTAGACGCCCATTTGAAAGATGGTGAAGTTATTGTGAGTAGCATGAGCAACGAACATGCGAAATGCTTCAAGTCTAGCCACTGGAGCAAATAATTCTTCAAAATCAATGCCTTCTTCTTGACGGTACCCTTTTGCGACAAGATGAGATTTGTTTCTGACCACAGTATGCTCCGTGTCAGTTTTTTTTCTAGATCTACTTTACCCCGATAATGTTTCTGCCATCGGGTCTTGGAACTAATTCCCAAACGTTTAATCTATGAAACTGATAGAGATCTTCTTGCATAGACTCAATCCAGCTATGATCTAACATTGCTTCTTTGATGTTTTTAGGCTCGATAGTACTCACAGTTAATGCATACATACAAACCTCAGCATTAGTTTTGAGTCTCGAACCAAAAACTGATTTAAAGAAAAAAGATCTCATTTCATATTTTTCGTTGTGTACAATAAGTCAAGACTCTCGTAAGATTAAATTACACCAAAAAAAACAAAAAATGAAAGCATCATTGATCTTTGAAGCATAGCTTCTTACTGTCTTATATTCGAAACTTATAAAGAATGAACAAAGATAAGATTGTCTTGCTCCTTCTTTATTTTCGGTCATTCTCAACTCAATCAAAACAAATAAAACCTACCCGAGACCTTATCCATAAGATCTTGAAGACACAGGATGCTTAGAGTCCATGACAACGACGACGAACAAATGTCTGATGGTGTGTTTGCTTCGTGCTTTACTGGTGTGGGTATGGATTTTTTTCCCTTTCTTGGCTACGTTACAAAAAAAATGAAGGAGAGGAGATGCGTTTTTTTTGTGATAAGTTTGTGAGCAGATGGAAATGGGGGCCGGTTGGACATGTGACCTAATTATGGATAATTATACCTTATTTTTTTATGGGCCGATTTACAACAACAAAAACATGGGTCCGGACCTAATAAATTGGAATGGGCCCGAGTTATTTTCAAAAGGTTTTGGGCCAGATTTTTTATGAGTTGGGCGAGATTGGGAATTGTTGACTTGTTTATTAATTTGGGCTGGATTTTTTTTAATCTGAAAGTTATTAGTTTTAAGCTAGTAATTTTTTTTGGATTAAGACGAGCATGAAAAACGCTATCATGACAAGTTGAGCTAGACAATGTTTTTCCGTTGACGACATTCAAAAATAACATTTGTCTAGTTTAACGACATTCTTGAACAACAACACAACAAACATGATACATAACGCTAAAAAGATTCTGAAGAGATTCGATAAATGACAAACGGCTAAGATTCGGATTACGATGACATGTGATCACGGAGTTGATTTAGTATCCCTTATTGAGATTGACATGTTGATTTCACGAAGGCGTTCTACTATTTCATCATCGAGTCTTTCTTTTATTTTTTATCGATTGATGGCTTTGCTTGAACGTATTACAGAGGAGAAGATGATTAAGACTTGAATTATCTAGTTACCAGCAGTCAGGGGTGTGGTTGGTTGCGACTGGATAACTACCACTTAAAGGAGGTTACATTGTAGAAGTACTCAGTGTCACACGCTGAGACGATGTGATAATTTCAAGAGGTGTTGTACTTATTATACTTATGCGCCATAGGGTATTATAGTAGTACTTATAGATTTAATCTTGCAACGTCTTCAATCAACATAGTGCAAGCTTAAAGAAATACAACATTTTGGGGGATTTTACTTCATTTTCAAGTTTGGCATATCGGGTTTACTTCACCAAGTGATCATAACAATAGCCAACAGAATTCGAGGTTGGTAAAGTTAGCCAGAGAATCTAAAGGTTGAGATGTAATCAGCAAATCTCACAGGATTCCAAGACAAAGGTACTTCACAGTCTAAGCAAAATTCTCAAAGAAAACTTCTTTCAACGACATTATATATATGACCTTGATTACTACAGAGTTTTCTTGATTCTGCTTATCTCCTCTACGGTTTTTAAAGACAAGAGGGTAATGCTTTGTTTGAATTTCAAGATTTGTGCTTAAGACAAGAACTTCTCGAGTACATGGACATACACGACAATGATGCTTCCGAGAGTTCGCAACCATCATGGGGGAAAATGTCTACATCCGGGACTTAGTTGACTTTGATGTTACCATGTCAACTTCCAGGGGGAAGTAGTGTAGACTACTTTACTTTGTATGGTTTATAATGTATTCTGCTACGTGAGAAGAGTTGGTGGTTGATTCTCGCAACTGCACTCCGAACGAATATTCCCCCCCACCAAGCCCTAATGACAAGAAGCAGTGGTCGTTGGTGTGGTTTGACTTCTACAAAATTCCGTTGTGCACGTCAATGACAAGTAGAAGATTGTCAAGCTACTTCAAAGTTTCAGAATCTGCTTAAGATAGGGATGTTGGTTTGGGGGGAAGCTGATTCAGAAAACACACCAAAAGGAGTCTATGAAGAAAGCTTTTCAAGGACATGCTGCATGGATTGGGGGGAAGTTATCCAGTCATGCAAAACTATACTTGGTTCCTGCACAAAGTAAAGACACATGAAGATCCAAGCTGGGTACATTTTCAAGACAAGGAGATCTCATAAGACATCTTCAGCTTTGGAAGTGTTGAGGAATACTTTTATTATTTTGTCTAATAAACCTTTCCAATTCCCCCCCCCCCCCCCCCCCCCCCCCAACCTGCTAGGAACATTGTAAAGTAATTCGTATGTATCCACTATCATTGGGGGGAAGATGTTAGCCTTAAAATATGGTGACATATCCGGAATTACATTAGTTCATATATAGTTAGACACGCAGGGACTAATAATGGCTAGTTGCGATAGTTATGTGTCACTAGGACTATATATACCCCCTCCATACTTCCATGGAGGGGTGAAGCTCACATTTGTAAAGTGTGTGTGTGTGTGTGTGTGTCTTCTCTCTAGCATACACATCTTCCTATCTTTCATCCTTTATTCTCTAATAATATGGCTACACATTTATTCCATTTTACACAACCTCCAGATCTGTTTTATATCCTTGTTCTAGTATGTCATTTATTATCTACAATTGGTACACAACCTCCAGATCTGTTTTAAATCCTTGTTCTTGTTTTAAATCCTTGCTCTGATACCAAATGTCGGTTACCCTCGATCACTTCACTTCATTATCATGTTGCTCGTATACAAGTAGAAAAGAGAAGGAAATTATGAGAATTGTAGAGAGAGAAACAAGAGAGAAAAAATGGTTGAATTACTTGCAAATGACAATGTTTACAAATGAACCAACACCATTTTCCTTGATGGAAAATGGTATATATACCCTACACAACTACATGGGGCGTGTGGGCTTTTACTTGGGCCGGGCTCGGGATTGACTTGGGCTTTTAGCCCGATACACATACAATATTAGCTTACATTTATGAGCCCGTTTACCCTTCTAGCCTAGTACAACGTATATTAATTTAGTGACCGAGACCTAATATAATTATGAACGAACTTCCATTGTTCGACTCAATATTTTGAGGCTAACAATCTCCCCCAAAGTGAGTTCATTGTGATACTCCTTCATGAGATCAATGAGATTGTTGTTGTCGTTGAGCTCTTTTGATCTTTGTCTTTGTCTACGTTGTAGGCTTGTTCCTTCATGCTTTGTGATCTTTGATATTTAGCTTTTGTCATTGTCTTTATTTGATGATCTCTTGGCTCTAGACTCGATTAGTGCATTTTCGTTTTTAGTAATCGGAGGCTAGAGCAGACTGCCACCTATTCAATATTGACTAACTCGGAGTGAGAAAGTCAATAGTAGTCATGTGTATCTCTGTGACAAATGAGACAAGTTTCTTTTGAGAGAAACCTAAATGGCTGGGAAGGGCTGTGCATTGCATCACTGGGTCCATGATGTCGTCTTCAATGTCAGCAATCAACATTGTGATTCTGACAGCATATGTATTGACCCGGTTTCTGCCTAAGTTGTGTGGAGGGCTTCTTTCTTTAGACCCTTTATCCATACATTTCTTTTTAATTCTTCAACCCCTTCAATGCTTACCAAGACGTCATTACTAACACCTTGTTGTGATTGTTCCAGTGTTAGCTCAGTCTTAGTCGGCATTCTTCCCTTATACACATTCATCTCCAATCATACCTAAGGACTGCTATTTCTAACTATGGAGTGTCCTTGGAGTGTCCTTGGGTAGATCCCTCCGGTTCTGGTTGGATCATATGACAAATACCTAACCTTACCACCTTATGACTTCAGAATCGTCATGAAATAAGATGTTGTAGGGTATGAGATCATAACCATAAAACCTTTTTCGAAGAGTTTCAAGCACTTTGAGTCTTTTAGATCACATTTTAATTACATTTCTCCCCTTATTTTAAATTCTAAGTCACTTAGTTTTTGAAATACTGTGTGATTAAAATTTGTCTTGAAAAGCTGTGGGAGAAAATATGGTCAGCATGAATGGTTTGGAACATTATGATAATGTTTTGAATACATAAGAATGGTAAGTTGAGGATGTATTCAAGAACATTATAAAACTTTGTTTTTCGAAAAACTCCCCCTCAAAAATAGGACCAATTAAGAAATTGTTGTCTTTTGAAAACACTGTGAGGGATGGAGTGTTGAACACACAATTTTGAAAGATTATGAATTGTCATCGAGAAATTCTTGAAAAATTATGTTCAACTTTTTGAAAAACCAAATGTTAGAGGATTCTCTTTCCTAAGTTTGGGTAAGCGCACTGAAACGGTCAACTATCTTTTTCTTGAGCTAAAAACCATTGATGTCTTGTAAGAAAGCTCAAGACCGAGAACGTTGAATTTCTCGATGTTAGGATAAAGTTATCTTGATAGGATAAGCTTTCCCCTTTTTTTTTTTTTTATTTGAAGTCCGGGTTTTGTACTGATTTGTACATAAGCCATTAAGGAAATTAGAAATGACATGTTTTGAAAACATTTGAACTCCTGTTCGAACTTCATTTTACATTGCCTCGTGTCGTTTTAATCCACATATACTAGGTACGTAAATGTTATCGATTCCAAGAGACATGTCGAGAAGAATATTTTTTGAAACATTTTCTGATTTTTTGATTTTGTATTTTCTTTTTGAAATTTTATATTTTTGTATTTTTCCCTTTTTTTTTTTTTTTCACAAATATGTACATGTTGATGTTTGATGAGGTATCAAGCAGATTCTTTTGTCAGAACCTCCAGTTCTGCTGGAGTCAAACATCTCATACCAATACGTCTGACGAGATACTGAAACCTTTCTTCGGGAAGGGCTTTAGTAAAACATGTCAGCCAATTTGGTATTCTGTCTGACAAAGTATAATTATAATTTACCGTTTCTACTGTTCTTTTATGAAGTGATACCGAGTATGGATGTGCTTTGTTACGGGAGTGCTGCACGGGGTTGCATGATATTGCTATGGCTGACTGAGAGTCGCAATACAATGGTATTTTATTGTATTTGAAGCCATAATCTTGAAGTTGTGTCCTCATCCACATTACTTGAGCACAACTTGCAGATAACGCCACGTATTCAGCCTCTGCTGATGACATTGCAGTACAGTCCTGCTTCTTTGACATCCAGCTGACTAACTTATCACCTAGGAACTGTATTCCTCCAGAAGTGCTTTTGCGAGTATCAAGGCAACCGGCATGATCGGCATCTGAAAAAGCTGTTAGATCAAAGCCAGAACCCTTCGGATACCAGAGTCCCATGTGAATGGTACCTCTTAAGTATCGAAAGATCCTTTTAACCTCTTTGAGGTGTTTTTCAGTCGGTCTTGCTTGATATCTTGCACAATAACATACAGCTTGCACTATGTCTGGTCTACTAGATGTCAGATACATGAGTGACCCGATTTTGCTACGATAGTCAGTTTGGTCTACGGGTTCACCACTCAAGTCTGCATCTAATTTAGGTTTTTTTCTTTCCGTAGCCATTGGTGTTCCAATGCTTTTGTCATTTTTTCCATACCATGTTTTTTCAGAATTCTAAGGTGTTCTTGCATGATTGATAAAATACCTCGTGGGTATTTGGTGGATTGAAGTCCTAAAAAGAATTTAATTTTCCCCAATTAAGGACATCTCAAATCTATACGTGCATCAATTTTTCAAAACGTTTTGAAAATTTAGGGTTTGTTTGAAACCAGAAATAATGTAATCATCGTAAATCTGCACAAGTAGAATGTCATCCCGTAATTTTATGTGAATAGGTCGGGTCAATGATACCTTTGTATAATCCTTTGGGAAATCTGTTTTTAGTGTTCATCATACCAGGCTCTCGGAGCTTGTTTTAATCCCATTTGAGCTTTCCTTAGACGGTAAACTTTGTCTGGATGATCAGGATCAAGATTAAGTATTGGTTGTGCAACTTAAAACATCACTCCTTCAATGGACCTTTTTGAAATGCAGTTTGAACGTCCATTTGATAAATAGAATGTATTGTGTGCCTGCTTGTGCGACAAATTCCTGACGCCTCCATGCGAGCCTAACTGGTGCAATGATTCTGCGATATCAATACCCCTATTCATGTGCATATACCTTTAGCGACTTGTCCGTGCTTTGTTGCGAATTACAGTTTGGTCTTCATCCTTTTTGTTTTTCCATAACCACTTTAGCTTGATTACGTTCTTGCCAAAAGGTTTGTTAACGAGTTCCCAGACTTGTAGTCTGTCAAACTGATGAAGTTCTTCCTGCATTGCTTCTATCCATGCAGAATCAGCCATTGCTTCCTTAATGTTTTTCGGTTCAACAATACTCACGGTGAGTGGACATTAACTTTCAGGATCTGTTGCAAGTTGTCGTCTTGTTTGCACTGGCTTGGATGGATTGCCACGAACTTGAGTTAACGGGTGATCTTTTGTCCATCGGTATTCGGAATCTTGAGGTTGATTGAAGGTATGCACATTTGAATTACCAAGATTGCGTGAGGAAGACTCAGCCGCTTCTTGTACCGGTGTACAAAAAGGATTGGTAAATTCTGCTTGATCATCGTTGTTTTCCTCAGCATGAACATTTGTAGGAGTTGTCGGTTCTGATGTAGGGTGAATGTTCGTTGAAGGGTTTGTGTCTTGTGGAGCAGAATTATCGGTGGGAGAAGAAGACTTGTTGACACGTGAAGTACCATCATTGAAAAATTCATCGTACAAAGGACCAAAAAGAAGATCCAACTCCTGTTGTGATGGAACTGTTGTATCTGCTGAAGGAAAAACATTTTGTAGTTCTGGTGCGGGGTCAGGGTTGTCATAATCTGACGCCTTTTGTCGTTGGGGAACGAGGCCTGAAGTGTCATTAGCAACAGACGTCTCTGATATCTCTTTGATCTCATCAAAATCTGAGAGATGGATTTCAAACTATCAACCTTGTTTCTTGTTGTAGACTCGATATCCCTTTGATTGAGTAGAATATCCTACCAAAATGCACGGATCCCATTTTCTTTCAATTATCCAATTTTTCACATTCTCTGATTAAGTAACATGTGCAACCATAGATGTGAGGTGTTTGATTGAAGGGTTTTCTGCATTAATGATGTGATATGTCGTTTTCTCATGTGTCAGGATGATGATAGATCTGTTTTGAGTATAGCATGCAGTTGCAATTGCTTCAGCCAAAAAAAATAAAGGATGTTTAGAAGCCGAAAGCATCGTTCGAGCAGCTCAACGAGCGTGCGTGGTTTCGTCTTTCGACAACGCCGTTTTGTTCAGGTGTTCGAGGAGTAGAGTTTGATTGCTCAATTCCTTCCTCTTTAAAGAATGCATTAAGTGTCTTGTTTAAGAACTCAGTGCCTCTGTCAGTGCGAACAGAAATTACTAGGGCTTGAAGATTTCTTTGGATCATCGTGAGAAAGTCTTTCAAAACTTCTGGTGTTTCATCCTTGGAACGTAGAAAGAGAGTCCAAGTATATCTGGAGTAGTCGACGATTACCAGAATATATTTCTTCCCATTTATGCTTGCAACCCGCATTGGACCACATAAGTCCATATGAAGCAAATTTAACCGTCCTTTTGGAACTTGGAACAGTCTTTGTACTTGATCTGAACTTCGTTTTGCTTTTACTCACTTTCACAATGAGAACCTAGTTGATCCTGGACATACTTCAGTTTGGTAACCAATCACAACATCTTTCTTTGAAAGTGCAAGTTGATGTAGTCGAAGTTGAGATGTGACAGTCTTCGATGCCATATACCATGTTGAGTTGGTGACTGCTTTAGCATGAGACAGATTGGAGCTGTTGAAGATGTTTCTTGAAGAGATACTTGTATAGAGACAGTTCACGATTACGATTAGTAAGTCGTTTCCCTGATGATCTCTAACAAAATTGTAGATTTCCGAAATGCAAACTCTAAATCCGCATCAAGAACTGACCAACCGAGAAAGATTGTGATGAGACCTTCGATGTAGTAAACCCTTTCGATCGAGATATTTCCTTGAACCAAATCCACCCATATCCAAGTAATGGAGCAAATTGTATCATTGCCAAACGAACGGTACCCAAGTATTTTTCAACAAATTGCTCAGCAGAGTAGTTTGCCCGTCATTGCTTTCTGCATCCAGAGTCAACAATGATAGGATGGTTGTACCAATCATGGCAAGATAATTAGAGGACGATGGAATACATGACAAATTGGATCCTAAGTGTTTGTGAGTTTTAAATGGGACATTAGTTATCTAGATACATTATCTACGGAAAATCTAACATCTTAGAACACACTTCGTTCCTAACTTTAGGTTACCCTTTCCTTTTTGTCTTTAGGAACCCCATGGTTATATGTGAAGGCTTGTTGTGCTATCCACCTTCCATGCCTTATTAGTCTTATTATAAACATCCTATAGTATCTCCTTTGAATTTGTGATAGTGGATTCTGATGCAACGTTTTCTTATTGGTGTTGCAGCAGATTTGTTCGCCTGGACTTTTTGGTTTTTTAGTATAATAGGCACTAATTTGGGGGGCTTCTTAGTTCTAGCATTCACGTCTTTCAAAAAACTTAGAAAACACAAGCATCATGATTCGGAAATTAAACACACATTTTCCACAAGTTAGCACAACAGGCTTAAACATTCAAATTTCTGGAATTTAAAACTGTTCATTACACGCAGTTAAAGACTTTGTTTGATTAGAAAATACTGAAATCCTAGGGTGTTATTCTACATCAGTCTTCTTAAACTTCACCATGATCTAGTGTTGGCACTGACTTATCTTTCATTTGTTTGCTCCTAGGCTGTGGTCTGCTAACTTTTGTTTGTGAGCTACTACTGTGGGATGTAGATACGCGAGGATTAGTATTCTAGAAGTCTGATTCAAACTGTGGTGGCTCTAGTTTGTGTGGTTTTTTTTTAGCTTAATCCCTTGCAATTCGATACATGCCTGGTTTAATCACATTTGTGTTTCTTACAGCTTGCTTTGCTGTTTGAGGCAAATTCTGTGGAGTGACTGGTTTTGATAAACCCTCTGACTCATTAGTTTTTAAAACCGACTTTTTCTTTGCAAAATATTTTCTCTCAAGAGAGTCTGAAAAAAGGAGCCGGTTTTCCTAAAACGATTGGTTTTGGAATCCTTTGAGCATTTGGTTGTCGAACAACAGATGGTTTATCAAACGGAGTTTCCAAGACTTTCCTTTTGTACAGATATGAGTTCTGTTTAAACTCTTTAATTTACCTTGTTTTGTCTTGCATTTGAGCTTTCAAATCTTGTATTTCAAAAATATTTATTGGGGGGGGGGGGGGGGGTGTGGGCGGGGGGGGTTCACGTTCCTTTCGAAATACATTTGATGCCTTTTCTTTGCAAACTGTGTCATTTTTCAGTTGTTCTTGACAGTCTTGTAAAGCGATTTCAAGAGAAATTGAGTGTTTTTCTAATTTAGCAAAACTCTGTAAAAGCTCAGTGTAAATCTCTTTACTTACAAATTCGTTTGTTCAGAAAGCTTGTGTGCAAGACGTCACATTCCATGACTTTATGAAATATAAGCATTGTAACTCCAGTTGATCTCTTCTAAATCAGATGGAAGATTGCAAATAAGACACATAAAACTTCTTTTGCTACACTTTTGCAAAAGCATATCATACATGTTGGAAAATTCTGGCTCTTATCAGATTCAAGATTCATAGGTTATCTTTCTGAGATCATGTACTTTAAATCTACATGCATTTCTTGCTTAAGTTCATGTACAAAGGCGAAACTATCATTCTGAGTCTTAAAGGCAAGGGGCATCAAACATTTCTTAACTAAGATTTCCATATCTTGAGCAGTTGGGGTGTCCGAGATAAGATGCGTCGTTTTGGAATTGTTTTTACCCATGCTTGTTGACGAGTTCGCTCAGATGATTAATGTTGTTTGTTCATGACATTATATGCTTGTTCTACTTTTGCTTAATGATTTAGACCATCTGGTAGAAATCTATGTTTTTGAAAACATTTGTTTTGTTTTTACAAATGATTTTCTTCCATACATTTTCTTTCTGATTTCATTTGCCTGTGGCGAAACTGAATTCATAATGCTGGGTTGGGGGTTTGTAACTTTTCATAAAGACTATTTAACTTGTGTAGTCAATGGTTTGATAAAGTTTTATTCAATTTAGATCGACTCTTGTCAGCAAAGAGTCATGATTTCTTCACTAATCGGGGATGAGTCTGGTTTGCTGGTCAGATTGGTCTTGTGTTATCGCATACAAACCTGGGTGCTCAAAGTGAGCCTTTTTGTGGTCATGGGATTGGTTAAGGAAGGTCTTCATTCAATGTAGAGCTTTGGCGCTAACATTGAATGGTTTGGGATTGATTGACCGTTTGTTAAAACATTTCATTCAGAATTTTTATTTGTGTTCCATTGAATTCATTTTGTCCAATATCTTTGTCTTCCCTAAGTTTCAAATCCGTTATTACCTTTGTTTTCTCCTTGACAAGACCTTCGTAATGTGACCTAGTTAAAAGACTTTGTTTGACTAACTCATCGTGTTTTGCTTGGACAACAGAAATTTCGTAGGCCTTAACTTTTAAACCTTCTTGTATGTCAATGTCCTTTTGAGCTAATAGTCCTAGAGTTTCATTTAACTTACGTTCAAGTTTGTCATAGTCAACTGTACGATCATTAAAAGCCTTGTACCTTTCAAACTCAGTCTGTTTGTTTTGAAGTGCAACTAAACAACTATCCCGGATACTATTAGATTCTCCCAGAGTTCTACTAGTTTCCGCAAGAATAGATTTGCACCAGTTAACTCTTGAGTCAATGTTGCATTTGCTTTCTTTAATTGCTTTTGTTCTTTTTGTTTTCATCGACATCAAGTTTTAAATTAGCAATTAAATTAGCAAGTGCAACACGCTCATCATCACATTCTACATCATGTTGTCATTGAATTCATTATACACATCTCCGGTGAGTCAGAATGACATTTTCTATATACCCTTTTCACATGCAACATGTGTTATAATAGATTCATGATTGTCTCAAAATGTTGTAAGTCATTGGGCAAACACATTTGAATCCGTATGTAGGGTACCTGTTCCAATGGCTCAGCGTCATTGCCTGAGTCTGCATTAGGAACTCTTGTATCTTTGACCATGTAACTGTAATGTGCTTCCACTCTTGTTCATCAATTTCTTCATCCGTGTCTTGACTAGCCAGTCAGATTGCTCTGCTTGTAGTTGAACACCTTTCTCAGCTTGTTTACATAGCAACATCTTTTCCTTGTGATACGTAGAGTCTTTACCCATTTTGGCTTTCTGCATTCCTTACAGTAATGCAAAAAAAAAAAAATTCCTATGCAATTAAAGCCACTGTATCCCAGCCCGGTTGCACTACTGGATCTACCCTACTGTTTCCCTAGCCCCAACAAATTTATTGCCCTCTGATTCCCAAAGTGTTCAGTCTGATTGTCTTATTGTACCTTGGAGTAGTATCACCCACTTTTATTGTTCCTGGTGTTTGAGGATGTTCTGAGTTGTTTGTGGTAGGTTTGTAGGAGTTTCTTGAAGTACTTTGGCCAATGTGAGCAATTTTCTTTTGCATATCTTTGTCCTTCTGAGCTGTTCAGGATCACTGTCTTCTCAGAAGCTGACGCAGATAGAGGGGATGTGATTGGTTGGCTATCTCTTTGCTTTGTATCTGTAGCTGCATGAGATCTGGTTGGAAGTGATGCTTTTGATGTTGGTGCATATGATTTGTGAGACTTTGATTGATTGATAATAGGGTCTTGAAGATGTTTGAGCAGTAGCACAAGTGCGACATGGGTTAGATTACTTGGCCATTCTCTCAGAACGGAGTTCATTAACTTCCTTTCGGGTATTGTTTACAGATGTCAAATAGGCGTTATGTATGAAAACTTCATTCCAACTTGTGTTGTTGCTTCACAATTGTGACAAATCTGGATCTTTCTGGTTAATGTTGCCTGAAGAAAATTGAACATTGACTTGCATCGTTGCAACTGTCAATTGTTTCTGATCATTTCATTCATCAATTTTGTAGAATCTGTGTAGTAGGACTCAATTGTTTCTCCATCGTGGAGGTGAATTGTCCAAAACTCCCAAAAATAAGTTTGTCTTGACATCTTTGAATATTGAGTGATTCAACCTTGTTGTAGCCTTTCGATTGGCTTACCACATTTCTTGAGATGTTATGAATGCATCAACAGTTGAGTATATTTCATCTCCAATTCCAGTCAATATCAAATGAATCGCTTCTTTTTCTGATTCATAATGAGCTCTGTTCTCAGGAGTCATATTCGTAACAGTCTCGACTGTTGTTTGTTCAGGAACTGCTGGAGAATCCTCTGTAGCAGGAACAGCTGGTGTTGTGACAAACGTTGGAGTGTAGGGACCTTTAAGAATGCACTTCCGTAAGGCATCTCCATTTGGTCTTATATCAAGTATCGTAAGAACGTTGATCGCCATTGTGATTATCGGTCCTATTGCAAGACATTGGTGGACGATCCATTGAACCTGCCATTCCATTTATGTTTGTTATGCATTTGACTGTCGGTTGTGGAAGTTACACTTGGAGTTGTCATGATGAATGATTAAAGAATTATGAAGTGAAAAATGATTGAAGGATCTTAAGTGTTATGAGGTGTTGATTGGATTGTGGTTTTAATTGAAAGTAATTAATTTCCACGGGATTTTACAAGTCAAGGATTTAAACCGAGAAATTGAGTTCTTTCGCGGGATTTTACAAAATCGAGAGAAAACCGTGAAAAGTTAATTGTTGTTGTTAAAGTTTGTTGATTATGTGTCCTTGTAGTCCAAATTAAAGTCCAAAGTCCTTGTATTTAGTCCATGAAATTGTTAACATAGATTCACCTTATAACATAAGATCGGAGGCTTGGTAATATGGATAAGAAAGGTATCCTTATTATTAGAGAGAAAAAAAGATAAGAGATGGGAAGAGTGTGTGTTGTTGTGTGAAAACACACACACACACATTTTTACAAAAGTGAGCTTGAACCTCCATGGAATATGGAGGGGGTTATTTTTAGTCCTAGTGACGCACAAATATCATAGCTGTCGTTATTAGTCCCTATGTGTCACGCTATAAATAAACTAATGTAATTCCGGATTTGTCACCATATTTTAAGGCTAACAATCTTCCCCCAATATGTGGACACATACGGAATTACTTACAATGTTCCTATCATGTACAAATACAACAGAAATAAAGTCTTCCAAAAGCCACTTCCAAAGCTGAAGATGTCTTCTGAGTTCTCCTTGTCTTGAAACTTGTACTCCAACTTGGATCTTCATTGTCTTTACTTGTACAGGAACCATTATAGTATGCATGAACTGGATTAACTTCCCCCTAATTCATGCAGCATGTCTCAAAAAGCTTTCTTCATAGACTCCTTTTTGGCGAAGTTTCTGAATCAGCTTCCCCCCAAACTAACATCCCTATCTTAAGCAGATTCTGAAACTTTAATGTAGCTTGAACAATCTTCTACTTGTCATCAAAGTGCACAGCGGAATTTTGTAGAAGTCAAACCACACAACGACCACTGCTTCTTGTCATCTGGGCTTGGTGAATATTCAGTTCAGGGGTTACATGCGAGAAATCAGCAAACTTTTCTTCCTCTCGTTGGATAATACTTCATAAACCATACTAAACATTTTAGGGCTAACAAACTTCCCCCTGGAAGTTGACATGGTAACATCAAGGTCAATTAAATCCCAGATGTACACATTTTCCCCCATGATGGTTGCGAACTCTCGAAAGCATCATTGTCGTGTACGTCCATATACTCGAGAAGTTCTAGTCATAAGCACAAATCTTGATAAACAAAAGAATCATTACCCTCTTGACTTCAGAAAACCGTAGTGGAGTTGAAGCAAGAATCAAGAACACTTGGTATAATCAAGGTCTTGTGAATGAATGTCATCGAAGAACTTTGAAGATTTTGCTTAGACTGTGAGTTTCTTTGTCTTGGATACGCACAAAAACTACCCGTGAGAAGTTGATTACATCTAAACCATTAAACTCTCTGGCTAACTTACCAACTGTATATCTGCTGGCATTTTTGTGATCACTTGTGAAGTAAACCCGATATACCAAATTTGAAAAAGAAGTGAAATCCCCCAAATTTGTTACTTAAGCTTGCACTGTTGTGATTAAAGAACGGTGCAAGATTAGATCTTTAAGTACTCTATACCCACTCCGAAAGTATGAGAAGTACAACACCTCTTGAAGTTATCCACATCGACTTCTGCGTGTGACACTGAGTACTACAACGTAACTCCTTTAAGTGATAGTTATCCAGGTCTTCAACCAACCACCCCTGACTGCTGGTAACTAGATAATTCAAGTCTTAATCGTAAGCTGTATACGTTCAAGCAAGTCATCAATCGATAGAAAATAGAAGAAAGTCTCGATGATGAAATTAAGGTAGAACGCTTCGTGAAAATCTAACTTCAAGCTCAATTACAGGGATACCAAAATCCACTTCGTAATCACATGTCATCTTAATCAAATCGGCTAGCCAATTATGTCATTAAGTGAAATCTTTTCAGGATCGTTTTGGATTTAAGTGTTGTTGTGGTGTGGTGTGTTTTATGGTTGTTGTGTTTATGGTCTTGATCTGATTGTAGGTGTTTGTTTGTTGTTCTTGTTTGATTATAATTACCCAAATTCGGTTTCATATGCCAAAGGTCCGGTCACATGCCCACTGATCCGGATCGACCTCTAATCACAATTGACTTTAGTCAAAAAACGCAATGATCCTCTAATCAAAACGCAACTTTCTTGATCAAAACGCAATGAATAAAAAATTGGGCAGAGTAACGTTGAGTCAAAACGCAGTCGTGGTCTTCAAAACGCAACCTGTAGTCAAAACGCAACGAGTCAAAACGCAACGAGTCAAAACGCAACGAGTCAAAACGCAACGAGTCAAAACGCAACCAGTCTCAAAACGCAATGAGTCAAAACGCAGTGAGTCAAAACGCAACCAGTCTCAAAACGCAATGAGTCAAAACGCAGTGAGTCAAAACGCAATGAGTCAAAACGCAATGACTTTTGTCAAAACGCAACGACTTTTGTCAAAACGCAACGACGAACACTCCTTCAGTTAGGCAAAACGCAGCCAAGAAAAAATCTTCAAACTTTCTTGTAAGCTACGAAATGATGTTAAAACCACTTAGTAATGATGCAAGGAAGTGATCTAAGCCCAAAAGTACAAATCTTTAACACTTTTAACCACAAACAAAGATCAAATCTTGATTTTTGTTGCCATTTTTTCGAACCAAAAAAATAACCAAACCAAGCCACGAATTTGATCTTGTTTGACCACAATAATCAGTAGATAAACAACACGGATTCCCCCTATGCTCTGGTGCCAATTGTTAACACGATTCACCCTCTAGAACAACGGATCCGGAGGCTTGGTAAAATGGAAAAGAAAAGTATCCATATTATTTAGAGAGAAAGAGATGATAATGGGAAGAGGTGTGTGTCTTGAGAGAAAACACACACACACTCACACACTTGTAAAAGTGAGCTTCACCCCTCCATGGAAGTATGGAGGGGGTATTTATAGTCCTAGTGACACACAAACTATCATAGCCTGTCGTTATTAGTCCCTATGTGTCACGCTATATATTAAACTAATGTAATTCCGGATATGTCACCATATTTTAAGCCTAACATCATGTAATGTGTCCTAATGAGATTTATTTATGATCTCTTGGCTCTAGACTCGATTAGTGCGTTTTGGTTTTAGTAATCGGAGGCTGGAGCAGACTGCCAACCCCCCTCCCCCCCATTCAATATTAACTAACTCCGAATGAGAAAGTCATAGAGTCGTGTGTATCTCAGTGACAAATGAGAAAAGTTTCTTTGAGAGAACCCGAATGGCTGGGGAATGGTTGTGCATTTGCATCACTGGTTCTATGATGTCAGTCTTCAATGTCAGCAATAAACATTGTGAATTCTGACAGCATATGTATGCCCGGTTTCTGCCTTAGTTGTGTGGTGGGCTTTCACTTTCTTAGACCTTTATCCCATACATTTTTTTCTTTTTTTAATTCTTAATACCCCTTCAATGCTTACCAAGACGTCATTACTAACACCTTGTTGTGATTGTTCCAGTGTTAGCTCATGTCTTAGTCGCATTCTTCCCTTATACACATTCATCTCCAATCATACCTAAGGACTGCTATTTCTAACTATGGAGTGTCCTTGGGTAGATCCCTCCGGTTCTGGTTGGATCATAGGACAAATACCTAACCTTACCACCTTATGTCTTCAGAATCGTCGTGAAATAAGATGTTGTAGGGTATGAGATCGTAACCATAAAACCGTTTCTGAATAGCACTTTGAGTCTTGAGATCAACAATTTTAATTACATTTCTTCCCCTTATTTTAATCTAAGTCAAATTGCTTTAGAGACCGAGTCGTGAAAACGTGATTTAGATGGTCGTTCTTATAAGTCAAGTCAGACCCTAATAGTCAACGATTGAAATCGTCATTTAAAATTTCAAAAATTCTCGGATGTTACATTGACACCAAAAACATTGATACCAAGTTGTAAAAGGAATATAAAATTGAGGTTGAACACTTAGTCATCTTATAACTATCATTCTATTGAATTGTCATTATTATCTTGTTGTTATTAAGAGACTTTTTGGGAATGGTTTGAATACATAAGAATGGTCGTGAGATGATGTATTCAAACTCATTAAATGTTGTTTTTCAAAAAACTCCCCCTTGAAAGATGGAGTGTTGAAAACTTAATTTTGAAAGATTGTTAATAGTCAGTGAGAAATTCTTGAAAAAATTATGTTCAACATTTTGAAAAAACATCATGTTAGAAGACTTCTCTTCCAACTTTAACGGTAAGCGCACTTATGCGTACACTATCCTTTTTCTTGAGCTTAAAACTTTAAATGTCTGGAAGGAACAGCTCAAGACCGAGAAAAGTTGAATTTCTCATTGTTAGGATAAGTTATCTTTATGGATAAACTTTCCTTTATTTGAAGTCCGGGTTACGTACTGATATTTGCACATAATCCATCAAGAAAAATTAGAAATGACATGTTTTAAAAGCATTTGAATTTTGAAACATTTTCTGATTTTTTGATTTTGTATTTTCTTTTTGAAA
>BQNB010058301.1:4541-34610 GCA_026074375.1 Tanacetum coccineum
CCCTTCTAGTTTTCCACTATTGGTATCAAAGCTAGGTTACCAAAGTTTTTAAAATATATTGTATTTTAAATCTTTAAAACAATAATGAATTCTAAAAACTACAAAGAAGGCCAATCTGTGCAACGACCACCTCTCTTTGAGGCTAGTTGCTTTATATATTGGAAAACCCGTTTTGAAACTTATGTGAAGTCTAAGGATATTGATCTTTGGCACATTATAGTTTATGGCAACTATAAACCTACCATTAGAAACAAGGATGGTAAGGATGAAATCATTCCTAATGAGAAATCTAAAGAAATTCATAAGAAAATGATTCCCAAAATTGATGAAGCAAAAATGATTTTATATAATGTTTTACCCAAAAAGGAATGTGAAATAATTTTCATGTGTAATACGGTTAAAGATGTTTGGAACTCACTAATTATTACTCATCAAGGTAATAAGCAAGTTAAAGATAACAAAATATACTTATTTGTCCAAAAATATAAAGAATTTATTATTTCTGATGATGAAACTATTGATTGTGATTTTTCTAGATTTAATACTATTATTACATCTTTAAAAGCACTTGATGAATCTTTTTCAAGTCGTAATCATGTTAGAAAATTCTTAAGGGCTCTCCCCACCAAGTGGCGTCCAAAGGTGACGGCAATAGAAGAATCCAAGGACTTATCGACATTACATCTAGATGAGTTCATCAGCAATCTAAAAGTCTATGAGGTAGTGCTTGAAAAGGACTCGAAGATCTCCAAAAACAGGAAAGAAAAATACAAGTCACTTGCACTCAAAGCAAGAAAAGTTTCAAGTGATGAAGAAGTATCTTGCTCGGAGAGTGACGATGAAGAGTATGCCATGGCCATAAGAGATTTCAAAAAGGTTTTTAGAAGAAGAGGAAAGTTTGTCCGTCAACCTAATGACGACAAAAAGAACTTCCAAAAGATAAAAGAAGACAAAAAGGAGACATAAGATCGTAGGTGCTTCAAGTGCGATGATCCAAATCACTTCATAAGTGATTGTCCCAAACACTCCTACAACGATCAAAAGGCATTCGTTGTTGGGTGTTGGAGCGATAGTGAAGAAGACTCCAAGAAGGAAGAAATTTGTCTCATGAAACCTGACAACAATGAGGTACTCTCCGACACTCCCTACTATAGTAGTTCATCTTTAGATAGTGAATCATTACAAAATAAGTATAACAAGTTATGCAAAATTAGTCTTAGGATAATCAACAAAAACAAACACCTAAAGGTTAAAAACGAATTGTTAAAAAACGAAGTTCGTGACCTTAGAAAAAAGATATAACAACTAGAAAGGAACAAAGAAGCTTGTCTTAAATGTGAATCATGTGACAACCTTCAATCTAAAGTTAGCTCTCTATCATTAAAACTAGCTAGTTTCGAAAGTAGTAGTTACTTTCTGCAAGAAATGATTGATAACCAAAGATCACTAAAAGATAAACATGGGTTGGGATTCATAGAAGACATAGCTTCTACTAGCAGAACAAAAACTGAAAAATTAGGCCCTGTAGACGAAGAAACGTCTACTGTAGAACCGGCGGTGCCGGTTCCCTCTGCAAGAAAATTGGCCAGTTCAAACGAAGGGAACCGGCCCTCTGCAGAGGAATCTGAAATTTTGGAATCTAACGTATTAAAAAGAAATAGTTCCGTACAAATAACTAGGAAACCTTCATCAAACACTCCTGTAAGGAATGTAAAACAAACGACAATCCTAAAACTTAGTCAAGGACTTGGAAAAAGTAAAATTGAAACACACCCTAAAACACCCCATAGGAGAACCAACACACTATATCCGAAAAGCGACTACCATCAAGTTGGTTGGAACTATTCGACAGAACAAGGTTATCAATTTCAACCCCCTAACTTTGGTCCATGGGGATCTTGTCCTCCATACCCATAAATGAACCAACCAAACGGCATGTATAACACTAACGGACCTATGAGATATTGGGGACCAAATGCTTGAGTTACTTTGTGATTATAGGTACGTCTAAAAGTAAAGTTAAAACCGGACGAGTGGATCAAAGATAGCGGATGCTCAAGACGTATGACGGGGAACAAAGATCTCTTTTCAACCTATAAGGGTATAGACGGAGGTAACGTGGTGTTTGGTAGTAACACTAAAAGCAAGATCATCAGAAAATGTACAATCACTCACAACTTATTCATGATGTTAGCCATGTAGAAAATCTTAACTTTAATTTACTTAGTATAGGACAAATATGTGATAAAAAGTGCAAAGTACTATTTAGTGACACCAGTAGTGAAATACTTAAAGACGGCATTACCATAGGAAGATGGATTAGGTAAAATGGTCTTTATATAATAAAAATGGGAAACTCACCTAAAGATAGTCTTTGTCTAACTTCGATAGATGATACTTCGACCTTATGGCATCGAAGATTGGGTCACGCCAATATGCGACTTATTCAATCGCTATCATCTAAAGAGTTTGTTAGATACTTGCCTAAATTAAAATTTGGAAGTCATTTTTGTGACGCTTGCAATATTGGAAAACAAGTACACGCAAGCCATAAGGCTAAAAACATGGTTTCAACTACTAAGTGTCTAGAGCTTCTTCATATGGACTTGTTTGGTCCATCGTTCGTCAAAAGTTATGGAGGAAACTTCTATACTTTAGTTATTGCCGATGAATACTCAAGATACACTTGGACAAGATTTTTAAAACACAAAAATGAAGCTTTCGACTACTTTGAAATTTTAAGTAAAAAGATTCAAGTTCAAAAAGGTTGTCCCATTATTTCAATACGCACGGATCATGGTCAGGAATTTGATAATGAGGTACATTTTGGAGCATTTTGTGATGCTAATGGTATCACACATAACTTTTCGTCTTCTCGTACTCCACAATCAAATGGGGTTGTAGAACATAAAAACCGAACCTTACAAGAAATGAGTAGAACCATGCTTAATGAACAATCTGTCCCTCAAAATTTTTGGTGTAATGTCGTCGACACACCCACTTATATCTTAAATAGGATTCTAATTAGACCATTCCTCGAAAAAACTCCTTACGACCTTTTCAAGGAAAAAAAGCCTTCTCTAGAATACTTCAAGGTTTTTGGTAGTAAATGCTTCATCCATAATACTAAGGACTATCTCACTAAATTCGATCCCAAATCTACCGAATGCGTATTCCTTAGTTACTCACCTAATAGTAAAGCTTACATAATTCTAAATAAAGAAACCATGAGAATCGAAGAATCCCTAAATGTGAGATTTGACGAAAGTCCATCTCCAAAGTCATCACCTTTAGTAGATGATGATATAATTGAAAGCCAAATCATAGAAAATCAAATGGAAGACTTGGAAGTCAAGGAAAATGAACCATTAAACAAAGAAATTATCAGCATTAAAGAATCTAAAGATCATCCCATAGATACGGTCATAGGTAATCTAAACGAGAGAACATTAAGATCTCAAGTTCAAAATCAAAGTAACTTTTTTTGTTTCGTGTCTTCCATAGAACCCAAAAATGTCAAAGAAGCTATACAAGAGGAAAGTTGGAATATGGCTATGCAAGAAGAACTAAACCAATTTAAAACAAACGATGTTTGGAGTCTAGTTTCAGCTCCTAAAAACCAAACCATCATAGGCACAAAATGGGTCTTTAAAAACAAACTAGATGAAAATGGTTTTGTATCTAGGAATAAAGCTAGACTTGTCACACAAGGATACAATCAACAAGAGGGAATATATTTTGATGAAACCTATGCTCTCGTAGCGAGATTAGAATCTATAAGAATCCTTCTTGCTTATGCTTGTACACATGACTTCAAGCTATTTCAAATGGATGCCAAAAGTGCTTTCTTAAACGGTTTTTATAAATGAAGAAGTCTATGTCACTCAACCTCATGGCTTTGTCAATTTTGAAAAACCCAACCATGTCTTTAAACTTAAAAAGGCTCTTTATGGTCTTAAACAAGCATGATGTGTGCTAAAACACACATTATTTTAATCCCGAAAAACATACTAAATCGGACTAATAACCATAAAATATGTCAAATTATATCGCAAATATGCTTGGTATGTGTTATTATGTCTTACAGGTACAAAGGATTGAAAACGAAGCAAAAACGGTAATTTTCGAGTGTCTTTCGACGACGTTTTCACGTTTATCAAGATTCAAACAAAATCGGAAAAACTTTTTGAGCATTCCATTGGAAAGAGCACAAAATTACGAATCTATCGGTACCTTACTCACCCCTTATGCCTTTCTTATTTGAACCTTGTCACATCGTATTTGAACCTTTTATATAAATAAATCTGAACTGGTCTAATAAAGGGGTATATATTAAATTTTACATAGAGTTAATAAAGCTATGCTCTAGCACAGCGGTAAGCTGGCTAGAGATAAGTTTCTATACCTCAAGGTCACCGGTTCAAGTCCCATGCGTAGCAAATTGGGGTATTTTATCCTCATGCCACGTGGCACTCTCTAAGTGGTCCACGTGGCGACCTGATTGATTTTGATGCTATACCCTTTTAAATATATATATATATATATATATATATATAAATATAAAATACTTAAAAATATATAATATAAGGGATAAGAATCAAAAATCTCTCAATGTAGTAAACCGGGAGTATGATTCCCGGGTCGTTATCCCCAACGAGGAATGCAATTGAAAGTCGAGTGTGTTTTTGATATATCGATGCTTGAATGGAACAAGATTAGATATGGATTTAAAAAGATACTGGGAAATTTTCGTTCTTGCAAACACTTAAAAATATTAGGGAAAACAAATTTTTAACTTTAAAAAAGTTTTAACGGCGAATTCAATAAAAACTGTCGACTATTAAGCAAGCATACTAAAATCTCTAACATAAATGATTTTTTAAACTTTTTTATCCTATTTGACATATTTGATAAAGATAACGCTTAAGGAAAATTTATAATCGAGGGTGATTAAAGCTTTTAAAACAAAGGAACGAGAAACAGGGGATCAATTCCGGTTCTTTTTTTTTAAATGAAATTACAAAATATTAATCCTACAAAAGTAAATTTCAAACCTAAGCCTAGAATATGATAAAAGAAAATTTTAGAAAAAAGGATTTTATTTTTTTGATTATTTTTCTATTTTTTATGACATTTTAAAGTTTTTAATTAATAAAAATGATTAAAAATACTAAATCTATTTCTAAAAATTTGGAAAATTTACTAAAAGTGTAAAAGGTAGTGCTGGATTTTATAAAAATGGTAAATGAAAATAAGCTGAAACTATAAGCCTAATAAGCTGATATAAGTAGGCTTATATATCTAAAAAAAAGGAAAAAAAAAAGAGAGTTTAAGCAAATTAATAAAAGAAAGTAATCTGTGTAAAAAGACCAAGGGGCAAGATGGTAATGTGTGTGTTTGTGAGGCGTGTGGTGTGAAGCAAGAGGACAACAGGTCGAATTCCTGCCTCTTGCTTTTTTTGATATTTTTTTTAATTTTCAAAACTTCAAAACAAGTTGAAAAAGGCTAAAAACTAATAACCTTTGTGGGAAAAAACCTTTTTTTAAAAACTAGCAAATAAGTGGAAAAGAGCTAATAGCTACAGACAACACTTATAAGAAATTTTTTGCTTTTTAACTAATATTTATGCTGCTAAAATGAAATTAAGCTAAACTTATAACTAATAGCTATCACTACCCTAAGTCTAGATCCTATTAAGCTAATTAGAGCTTAAAAACAAGTAAAATGAGAATAAGCCATTTAAACTACAAAATCAATTAAGCACTTATACTTACTGCATTACCAAACCGGCCTTAAGGGCTACCTTTTGTGCTTAATTTTTAATTAAGCTAATGGAAACCTTATGAAAACCTGCTTTATACCAGCTTATATAGTCTAAAGGCTATCATAAAACAACTTTTAAAATCTATTTTGAAAATCAACTGATCTAAGAAAAAGCTAGCTGAAAACTGTTTATATACTCAGTATGTACTGAGTATGTTTTTAGTATTTCAAAAAGACAAAATGCTAACTTAAAGCTTAAAACAGATAACTAGACCAACTTATTTTTAAAAAGAAAATTAAAAAAGATGTACACTACCCTATAATCTACTTGTGCTCTTAAAATCAAATTCTAGAATATATTATTACCCTTTGATAAATGAGCTTAAAAGTGGTTGTTTGTCTGTTATTACTACTGATGCAGTTTGCAAGCAAAGTGGACAAAACTTAAGTTCAATAGAGGCAGACTAAAAACTTGTTTTCTATACATTTAAGACAACAAACTAAATGTGAAATGAGAAACTAACTCAGCTAAATCCTACTTGAGCTTAAAATGAACTTGAATTTAAACTTATGCTGACAGATTTATTGAAACAACTAGCAATCTTATGAAAACAGGATATAAGCTAACAAAAACCCCTTAAATCTAATCTTATAAACCTAGAATTTAGATTTAAACTCTAATTAAAGGACCAAAAGGCCAATAGCAGTACTAACTCTCAGTTAGTACTGCTATGCCAAACACCCCTTTAAAGAGTAAAAATCCATAATCAACTTATAAAATTAAGAATCAATGAACAAAATTCAAATACCAGATATCATTAAGCTATAATAAGACCTATTAAGCAGATTTGAACAAACTAAAAATCCAGAACAATAAGCTATAAGCTAAACTAATATTTTTTGGTTTTTCAAACTGTTTTTCATAAAAACTACTTGCAAACTAATTTTTTTCTAAAAAGTATACTAAATAAGCAACAGATAAGTACACTAAGCAGAAATAAGCAATTCTAATCTATAATAAGCAATTAATAAGCAGTTTAAAGCTAATAAGCAAAATTTAAAGCTATAAAAGAAAAATTAAAGAAACTTACAATAGCCTATGCTCAAACAAGGCTACAATTGCTCCAAGAGCTGATCAACAAGCTCCAGCTTATCCTAGGATAAGCTGGTGTGGTCCTGGAAGCCCTTCCATTATTGGCTTCCCTTCCATTTAAGAAGCTGTGATAATTTGATGGGAGGATTTAAAGTCTTATTTAGCTTAGTTAAGCTTTTGAAAGCTTAACTAAGTGAATACTAGCTTATTAGTTAAAATGACAGCTTATTGAGCTTAAAAGAGCATGATTAAACTAGATTGTTTATAAGGAATAACATGAATTGCACTTTGAACTTAAATGAAAACAAACTTTTATTGATATAAGAGTAACTGATTACAAGTTGATAAAAAGAAAATTACATTGATTTAAAAACAATAAGCTAAATTACTTCAATAAGGAAATTACATTTAAAAAACTAGATTAAATTCTACACTAAGCTAAAAACTATCTCTCTCCCATGTGAGTGAGAGAGGTCTTGTATTTATAGGCCTGGAGAGAAGGATCTAGACCTCTGCATACGCTCCCCTTGGTTTGATCTTGGCCTTTCAATCATTGCCAATCATTAGCTCTCAATCTTTAGCCGTTGGATCAACTAGTGAGCACACGGATTGCCAAGCTGGCAATCCCATATCTTTGGAGGGTGTGCTTCTTTTAGCTTGATTTCAATGCAAAATTCCACATTTGGTGTGTTTGTTTGAGTACGCGTGTCATTCCCCTTGTCAGATTGACCAATCACAATCCTTTGATGACGACTTGCTTTGCTGAGCTGTGGCATAGTTCTTAGAATCTTTTGGCCACGTCAATTGAGGGGAAATGGGATTTTTTTACCCATCAATTTGAGCAGGGTAAATTGGGGAAGAAAGATGAACAGTAAAACCTTTGGCGCCCTTTTTTTCTTTATATCTTCGTTGTTTGACCCGGGGTGAAAGGATTGACCTGAGCTAGGGATTTATAAAAAAGAAATTGGGCCTGGGTTTGTTTTGGGCTTGGGTTAAAAGGGTAAAGGGTTTTATAGTAAGAAACATAACGACCGTTAGTCTCTTATAATAAAAGGACTAACGGTGTTATGTATTTAAGGACTTATGGTGCAAATGTTTTAACATTAAGGGCTCATTTGGGATTTTGAGGGTTATATCTTTTTGTGGGTTGACCAAGGTTGACTTTTGCTAGAAACTCCCAGCTCTTGTGCACTCTATTAGTTCCCGTGTCCGTGTTTGCCCAGTTTTGACCTTTTTCTTGTGATTTTTGCAATATCCGTACCTACACATCACAAATGACAAAACAAGCAATATACAAGCATAATTTGCATAATTTGATCATTTTTGGGCCATTTTTGATATAAAAAGAATATGTGATTTCTCACATATCAAAATTCCCCAAACTAAGTGATTGCCGTGTCCTCACGTAATATTATATGCTCTAAAACCAAATACCTCAAAACCTCCACAAACTAATCCTTTAAAAAGTAGCAAAGTCTTTTGTGGGGAAAGTTAAGAAATCACAAGCTTTAAAACACCTCATTTTCCCATTTTTCAACACTTTATTTCAGGGCCTCTTTCTTCTCCTAGACTTACATCTAAGGATAGACAATTTGGTAAGGGATTTGGTTGAGGCTCTGGCTCATCAAAACTAGGAACTTCCCTATTACTAAGAGGAATGTCTTGATTACAAGTATTCAAGCCTAAATCCTTTAGTTGTGTTTCATCTAAAGGCTATACCTTTATCGGGGTTCCTAAAGTCTCTTCAACTTCTTCTGGAAAGTCATGGGCAGTGTGTATTCCTCAAATGATGGGAGGACTTGTGGGGTACTTTGTGGATCCGAATTTTCCACTTTATCCCATGTTATACCTCTATGCTTCTCAACCCAAACATCCTTATTTCCAAACAATATTTTTGCTTGAGCCTTCAAATTTGCTACTTCTTGTTCAGAAATAATGTTTGGTGGGTTGTCCTATTCTTTTTTGCCTTAGGCGAAATTTTCTATGGCTTCCCATGCTTCTTCACCACTTAATTCCCTAAGGTTCCTGACTGCTGCAAAGTCAAGGTCCATTCGGGTATAGTCGTCGACATGATCATAAAAGAATTAAGTAAGGGACCATAAATCAAGGACATGATGAGGGACATTTTTGATTAAGTTTTTGAAATGATTCCACGCATCGTAGATAGGTTCATCTTGATGTTGTTGGAACACCAAGGTATATATTTGGGAATGGCGACGGTTTCGTTATTTCGCTGATGGGGTTTTGAAATGGTTGTGGTAGGTGGTCTTTCATACATTCATGATGCGTGCCGAAGAGTGATTTACAAACAAAGGGCCACAAAGAAATGATTAGACTTCGAGAAAGCATTAATATGCGGAATTTAATTCTCACTTATAAAGGATTCAAGCGAGGTAAACTAAAACTAAATATGGATCTGAACCTAACTATTCCCCAGGGCGGCGTACGCCAAAAATTGATGTGCGATCGTGTAGGACCTACTACACGAGACGTTTTAACAACTCCCTAGGCAGTGGACGTTTAATTCGTCTGTTAGTGCTAGTATGAGCAAGACTTCTGGGGTTTTTATCTTTCACAGAGGAATAGCAGTTGGAAGGCTTGACACGGTTTCTAACAGAATTCTAAGGGTTGAGGGTGAGATTGTTTTTGTATTTTATGACCCGAATGAAACAAAGTAATATTTATGTTTGAGTGATTGTTGGTTTTAGCCTAATTAAACTAAAATATACATCCTACGCATAGTGGTATGATAACAATAAGATAAAAAGATTGTGTTCTATTTAATCTATGTATTACTCCCTAGATTGCTTATCTAGTGTTGTTGCCTATGTCACATTGTGATGATTTGTGTAACTATTTCCTATGCAGACACGAAATTACACGAACCCCGCCGTTTACTTAGTATGCCGCTAGGAGGCAACGCACATGCAAGGGTAGTATGAATGACTATTACACGGTCCCCATATGAGTTTCTAAGCTGCATGTAAAAATACATTATTTAAAAGTGGATCAACATATCTATGGGGGGCAGGTAGTATGAAGACTGTTACCCGATGGTATCCTTTCTACACAATCACGTTTCCCTAGACATATCAACAGTAATTATAAACAAAAAGCTAGTTTTCAAAGACCTAACGTGCACATCCATCACAAGAAGCAACATCACTAAGATTAGCATTCTAGGTTTCATACAATAATAAATAAAACACATATTAAGTTTAACCAAAGCATGTTAAGATAAAGCAAGAATAATAGATCAAACAAACATAGACATATTGAATGATTAAGTTATAACCTTACTTGATTTAAAACATGATTTGGTAAGAAGTCAATAGGTGTTTGTAGGCCCTCCTTTAAAAATGATCTCCTTAAGCTGCCCTAAATGAACTAGGGTTTGTACCCTCTTTTTATTCTAAAGTTACACACTCAAAACCCTAAATTCGGGTATGTATATATAGGAAAATCGACGTGACGGCGTCGCGTTTTATTCGTGACGTGTTAGCCTCAAAATATTGAGTCGAACAAAGGAAGTTCGTTCATAATTATATTAGGTCTCGGTCACTAAATTAATATACGTTGTCAATAGGCCTAGACGGGCTCTTATTTTGTAATCTAATTGCGTCACGTGTATGGGCGAAAGCCCAAGTAAACCTGGATCCCGACCCGCCTAGATAGATTACTAAAGGCATGCCAAGCTTTTAGATCTTAAACTATAAATTACCCCTCTCCCAAGGATGGAGAGGGTGTTGCGTTCATTTGTAACTTTTCACTTGCAAGTGTTAAATCTTCCAGTTTTTTCTCTTTCTTCTCAAGCAAAATCGCAACCACCAAAAAATCACCATAATCTTTTTTATTTATTTTTGTGCCGATCAAGACATTGAAGTGAAGTGTTTATAGGGTTCCGACATTTGGTATCAGTCGCCTCGGGTGGATAGTGATTGAATTTCGTGGCTAGTTTTTCTTATTTTTTTTTGGTTCGAAAAAAGTAGCAAGAAAAATCATTATTTGATTTTTGTTTGTGGTTAAAGATGTTAAAGACTTGTACTTTCGGGCTTAGAACTATCCCTTGCATCATTACTTGGTAGTTTTAACATCATTTCGTGGCTTACAAGAAAGTTTGAAGATTTTTTTCTTGGCTGCGTTTTGTCTATACGAAGGGTGTTCTTCATTGCGTTTTGCTTACGGGTTGCGTTTTGGTCATTGCGTTTTGCTTATTGAAGACTGCGTTTTGGTCACTGCGTTTTGGTCACTGCATTTTGGTCACTGCGTTTTGCTTATTGAAGACTGCGTTTTGCCTCAAAACACTGCGTTTTGCCACTGCGTTTTGCCTCAAGTCTCTTGCGTTTTGCTCTTGAGATTTGTCTACAAGTTGAGATTTGCTACTGCGTTTTGCTCTTGAGATTTGTCTACAGGTTGAGATTTGTTACTGCGTTTTGCCTCATTGAAGACCATTTATATAGCAAATCTAAACGTTATGCTGCCCAAATCTCAACAAATCTTGCGTTTTGCCTATTGAGATTTGCCTACCCTTGAGATTTGCCTTTTGAGATTTGTCTATTTAGATTTGTCAAACATTCTTGGTTGAGATTTGACAATCGTTCTTCGTTGAGACTTGCTACACCTTGACCTTCTTTAGACAAACAAACCTCAAGGACTAATTAAACGAACTCTGGACTTTAATTCGGACTACAAGGACAATTAATCAACAACAACAAACATAATCAACAAAATTTAACATCAACAATTAACTTTTCACGGTTTCATCTTGATTTTGTAAAATCCCGCGAAAGAACTCAATTTCTCGGTTTAAATCTTTGACTTGTAAAATCCCGTGGAAATTAATTACTTTCAATTAATCACAGATTCATCAAACACATACACTAATGATCTTCAATCATTTTCACTTCTAATTATGTAACAAATCATTCATCATGACAAACTCCAATTGTAACTTCCACATCCGAGGTCAAATGTATTTACAATCAGAAATGGCTGTTGGTTCAAGGAATTCGTTCCTCCAATGCTGCAATAGGAGATATGCACAAATGGCGATCACGGTTTCTTACGATACATTGATTACTAGACCAAATGGTGTGATGCCATTACGGAAGTGCATTCTCTAAGGTCCTTACACTCCAAGATTGACCAACTCCAGCGGTTCCACGCAACAGGAGGATTCTCCAAGCAGTTCCTGAACAAACAAACAGTCGAGACAGTTAGTTGAATATGAACTTCACTGAGAACAATTGCTCATTTTGAAGCAGAAAAAGAGCGAGTCATTTTGATATTGACTAGAATTGGAGATGAAATATATACTCAACTGTTGATGCATGTCAGACAGCTTAAGAAATGTGAGGAAGCATCGTAAAGGCTTACAACAAGGTAATCACTTTTAATATTCAAGATGTCAAGACAAACTTATTTTGGTGAGTCTCATTGGTCAATTCACCTCTCTACGATGAGAAACAATTGTGTCTTACTACACACATGATTCTACCAAAATGATGAATGATATATGATCAGAAACAATTTGACTGTGTTGCAACGATGCAGGCAATGTTCATTTTCTTCAACAAACTTCAACCAGAATGCCGTCTAGATTTGTAACAATTATGAAGCACAAAACACAAGTTGGCTGAAGTTTCATTACCAATTAGCTCTTTTGACATTCTGAGACAATACCAAATAGGAAGTTAATGATACTTCCGTGCAAGAGTAAGAATGGACCAAGAATGCCTAACCTATTAAGCACTTGTTGACTACTGCGCAAAACACGTCAAGTCCCTTTATTACCAAACATCTTATACTTCACAAATTCATATGACACCAACATCAAAAGCCTTCCACTTTTCCAACAGATCTCATGCCAACTACAAGATACAAAAGGCCCAAAGAGATAGCCAAACCAAATAACACCACCATTATGAGTTAGCTTCTGAAGAAGAACAGTGATCCTGAACAAGCTGCAGAAGGATAAAGACATGCAGAAAAGTTTGACTTCATTGAACAGTACTTATGAACTCTACAAAACCTACAACAACAACCTCAGAACTTCCTCAAACACCAGAAACAAGAATGTGGATACTACTCCAAGGTACAAGAATGACAATCATACTGGACAGGTTAGGAATCATAGGGCAGTGAATGTTGTTGGGGCTAGGGAAACTGTAGGTGGTCCAGTAGTGCAACAATCTGGGATACAATGTTTTAACTGCAAGGAATTTGACGTTCATTATGCTAAGGAATGCAGAGGAAGACCAAAACGAGTTTAAAGATCCACGTATTCACAAGGGAAAAGATGTTGTTGTGTAAACAAGCTGAGAAAGGTGTTCAACTTCAAGCAGAGCAATCTGACTGGCTAGCAGACACGGATGAAGAGATTGATGAACAAGAGTTGGAAGCACATTATAGTTACATGGCAAAGATTCAGGAGGTTCCTAATGCAGACTCAGGCACAGACGCTGAGCCATTGGAACAGGTACAATACGATACTGGACTGATAATGTGTTGGCTCAATGAATACTACATTTTGACCAATCTGAATCCTTCCTAGTAACACATGTGCAGTGGAAACGGGTGATAGTAATGTCACTCCTGACTCACCGGATATGTGTGATAATGATATTCAGGATGACCAAAATGATGTAGAATGTGATGATGAGCATGTTGCACTTGCTAATTTAATTGCTAATTTAAAGCTTGATGTCGATGAAAATAAAAAGATTCAAAAGCAATTAAAGAAAGCAAATGCAACATTGATCGCCCGAAGAGTTATCTGAGTGCCAAATTATTCTTGCCGGAAACTAGTAGATCTCTAGGGGAATTAATAGTTTACGGGATAGTTGCTTAGTTGCACTTTCCCAAAATAAACTGACTGAGTTTGAGAGGTTCAGCCTATTAAATGATGCCCCTTCCCACCCCTACAGTTGACTATGGAAAACTTGATCGAAGGTTAAATGAAACTCTAGCGACTATTAGCTCAAAAAGAAATTGAAATAAAAGAAAGTTTTAAAAGTTAAACTTATGAAATTTTCTAGTTGTCAAAGAGAAACATAATGAAGTTAGTCAAACAAAGTCTTATTAACCAAGTCACATTACGATGGTCCTGTCAAGGAAGGAAAAACAAACGGTAATATCAGATCTTGAAGCTATAGGAAAAGAAAAGATATTGAACAAATAATGATTTTCAAATGTGAAAACCTGTTTAAGTTTTTGAATGATGTTGTGTACAAACAGGAGAAAAAAAAAAATAAAAAATTGGAGTCTAATCAATCCAAAAATTCATATGTCAGCACCCAAAGTGCCCTTCATTAATGGTATAAAGACCACTTGGCCAATCCAAGGTACCTCAAAAAGGCTCAAAATGAGTTAGATACCTTGTTGTTTGCGATCCCCATGACAATCAATGATCCTGCAAACAGTTTCGTCCTTCGATCGGGAGAAGTGACGCTGATCTTGATAACGAGAGTCGATCAAAATTTGTAATATAAAAACTTTGTGAAACCTTTTGACGACATCAAAGTTAAATAGTCTTTATGAAAATTTTTAAACCCCCGACTCTGCGTTATGAAATTCAGTTGCACAGGCAATATGAAATAAGAAAGATAAAACGTGGGAGAAAATCATTTGTGATGGAGAAAACAAAACAAATATTGTTCAAAAACATAGTTTTGTACAGTGTCTAAATCAATAAGCAAAAGTAGACAAGCATATAATGTCATGACGGAGAATCATATTAATCCATCTGAAAGAAAATTGTCGATCAAGCTTATGGGTTTAAAAATTCAAACGACCTTCTTCATCTTCGTAAACCCAAACTTGCACAAGATATGGAATTCCTAGTTATGACATGTTTGAGCCCCTTGCCCTTAAGACTTAGAATGATAGTTTTTGCATTTGTACATGAACTTAAGCCAAGAAATGACATGAAGATTTTAAAATATCGTTGAAACTCTTGAAGATGAACTTGATGAACTTGATCTGATATAAGGCCAGAATTTTTCTACTGTATGATATGACTTTTGCAAGAAGAATGTGTGTCTAACAGATGTTATGTATCTTATTTGCTAATCTTCATCTGATTTAGATGAGATCACTGAATTACAATGCCTATATCTTCATAAAGTCAGGGAATGTGACTGTCTTGGCAACAAAAGCTTTTTTTGAACAAACTGAATTTGTAAAAGAGATTTACTGTGCTTTTATGGAGTTTTGCCCTAAATAGATAAAGCCAATCAATTTTCTCTTGAAATTGCTTTACAACAATGTCAAGAACAAATGAAAAATGACACAGTTTGCAAAGAAAAAGCGTCAAATGTATTTCGAAATAGGAACGTGAACAATATTTTGAAATACAAGATTTGAAGCTCATACAAATGACAAGACATGAATTGCAATAAGTGAGTTAAAGAATCTCATTGAAAAATCAAAGGAAAAATATGTGGGGTCCGGACCACTAAGTTTGATAAACCATTTGTTGCTCGACAACCAATATGGCTCAAAGGATTCTCAAAACCATCTTTTTAGGAAAACCGGTTATTCCTTTTCTTACAGACTCTCTTTGAAGAGAAAATATTTTGCAAATAAAATGTCGTTTTTAAAAACAATTGAGTCAGAGGGTTTATTCAAAACCAGTCGCTCTAGAAAATTTGCCTCTCAAACTTAGCAGCGCAAGCAGCTAAGAAACACAAATGTGATTAAACAAGGCATGTATCGAATTGCAAGTAGTACCACACAAACTAGAGCACCACAGGTCTGAATCAGACTTTTGGAATATTAATCCTCGCGTATTATAATCTTACAGGTGTAGCTCACAATACCCTAATGTTAGCCAGACCACTGCCTAGGAGCAATCAAATGAAAGATAAGTTTCGTTGCCAACACTAGCTCAGTGAAGTTTTTAAGAAGACTGATAGTTGAAGCAAAACCCTTAGGATTTCTAGTATTTCTAATCAAACAAAGTCTGTAACTGCGTGTAATGACAGTTTAAATTATAGGAAACTTCGAATGTAATGCACTGTTTGTTGCTACTTGTAGCAATATGAGTGTTTAATGCCCGAGTCTTGATGCTTGCGTTTCCAAGTTTTTGAAAGTCGTGAATACTAGAACTAATAAGCCTAATGGATTAGTGCCTTATTAGTACTTAGAAAAACCCAAAGTCAAGCGAAAAATGTGTTACAAAACCCGTAAGAAAACAGTTGGCATCAGAATCCACTATCACAATTCTAAGAAGTTACTATAGGGATGTTGTATAAGTGACTAGTAAGGCGTAGAATATGGTGGATAGCACATATCAATGTTTTTTACCCATACGGCATTATACTGGGTTCCTAAGACAAAAGGAAATGGAGTACCTAAAGATAGGAACGAAAGTGTGACTGAAGAAAAAAGTTAGTTTTCCATAGATAATGTATCTAGGATAACTAATGTCTTAAAACTCACAAACACTTTAGGATCCAATTTGTCATGTATTCCATCATCCTTTAATTCTCTTGCAGATTGTATAAACTTCCTATTCATTGTTGACTATGGATGCACAAAGCACATGACGGGCAATCTATCTCTGCTGTGCAATTTTGTTGAAAAATACTTGGGCACCGTTCGTTTTGGCAATGATCAATTTGCTCCAATTCTTGGTTATAGAGATTTGGTTTAAGGAAATATCATGATCAAAAGGGTTTACTACGTCGAAGGTATCAATCACAATCTTTTCTCGGTTGGTCAATTCTGTGTTGGGATTTTTGGTTTTAAGCGTTACATATTGGAAATCTACGTGTTTTGTTAGAGATCTTCAGGGAAACGACTTACTAATCTGGTAATCGTGATTGGAACTGATTCATCTATACAATTTCTCTTTAAGAAACAACTTCATCAACTCCAATCTGTTCTCATGGATTAAAGCATCACAACTTCAAGCGTGGTTATGGGCATCGAAGACTTTCTCATCTCAACTTCGACTACTTCAACTTGCTTTCTCAAAGTAAAAGATGATGTTGTGATTTTGGTTTTACCAAAACTGGAAGTATGTCAAGGATCAACTATGTTCCTCTTGTGAAGTGAGTAAAGCAAAAAGAAGTTCATTCAAGACAAAGACTGTTCCAAGTTCAAAAAGCGACAGTTAAATTTGCTTCATATTTGCGGGGGGTTTTGTGGATTAGGTGGTGGTGTGGGTTGTGGACTTATGGGTCCATATGAGGGGTTGCTGCATAAATGGCCGAAGAAATATATTCTGGCTAATTGTCGAGATACTCCAAGATATACTTGGACACTCTTTTACGTTCCAATGATGTAACACCAGTAGTTTTAAAAGGACTTTCTCACAATGATCCAAAGAAATCTTCAAGCCCCTGTAATTTCTGTTTGCACTGACAGAGGCACAAAGTTCTTAAACAAGACACTCCATGCATTCTTTAAAGAAGAAGGAATATAACATCAAACTTCTACTCCTCGAACACCTGAACAGAACGGCGTTGTCGAAAGACGAAACCGCACTCTCGTTGAGGCTGCTCGTACGATGCTTTCAGCTTCTAACTTCCTTTTATTTTTTGTGGACGTGAAGCCAATTGCAACCGAAGATGCTATATCAAAAAGATCAATCATCTTCCCAACTCATGAGAAAACCTTCAATGCATATTCAACCTACATCAGAACCGACAACTCCAACAAATGTTCATGCTGAGGAAAACAACGATAATCAAGCAGAATTTACAAATCCTTTATGTACACCAGTACAAGAAAATGCTGAGTCTTCCTCACGCAATATTGGTACTTCAAATATGCATACCTTCAATCAACCTCAAGATTCTAAATACCGATGGACAAAAGATCACCTGTTAACTCAAGTTCGTAGCAATCTATCCAAGACAATACAAACAAGATGACAACTTGCAACAGATCCTGAAATGTGTATGTTCGCACTTACCGTGAGTATTGTTGAACCAAAAAACATTAAGGACGCAATGGCTGATTCTGCATGGATAGAAGCAATGCAGAAAGAACTTCATCAGTTTGACAGGCTACAAGTCTGGGAACTCGTTGACAAACCTTTTGACAAGAACGTAATCAAGCTAAAGTGGTTATGGAAAAACAAAAAGGATGAAGACCAAACTGTAATTCGCAACAAAGCATGACTTGTAACAAAGGATTATGCTCAGGAAGAGGGTATTGATTTCGAAGAATCATTTGCTCCAGTTGCTCGCTTGGAGGCTATCAGGATTTTTGTCGCATATGCTACACACAAGTCTTTTCCAATTTATCAGATGGATGTGAAAATGGCATTTCTTAATGGTCCATTGAAGGAGGAGGTTTATGTTGCACAACCAGACGGATTCGTTGATCCTGATCATCTAAAAAAAGTTTACCGTCTAAGGAAAGCTCTATATGGATTAAAACAAGCTCCGAGAGCCTGGTATGATGAACTTTCAAAATTCCCGATTTCCAAAGGTTTTACTAAAGGTATCATTGACACGACCCTATTCACGATAAAATATAGGGAGGACATTCTACTTGTGCAAATTTACATTGATGACATTATTTTTGGTTCCACAAACCCTAAATTTTCTAAACGATTTGAAAAATTAATGCACAGTAGATTTGAGATGTCCTTAATGGGGGAAATGAAATTCTTTTTAGGACTTCAGATCCACCAATCCCCACGCGGTATTTTTATCAATCAGGCCAAATATACTTTAGAGATTCTTAAAAAACATGGTATGGAAAAAGGACAAAGCATTGGTACACCAATGGCTACGAAACCTAAATTAGATGCAGACTTGAGTGGTGAACCCGTAGACCAAACTGACTACCGTAGTAAAATCGGGTCACTCATGTATCTGACATCTAGTAGACCAGACATAGTGCAAGCAGTTTGTTATTGTGCAAGATATCAAGCAAGACCGACTGAAAAACACCTCAAAGAGGTTAAAAGGATCTTTCGATACTTAAGAGGTACCATTAACATGGGACTCTGGTATCCGAAGGGTTCTGGCTTTGAACTAACAGCTTTTTCAGATGCCGATCATGCCGGTTGCGTTGATACTCGCAAAAGCACTTCTGGAGGAATACAGTTCCTAGGTGATAAGTTAGTCAGCTGGATGTCAAAGAAGCAAGACTGTACTGCAATGTCATCCGCAGAGGCTGAATACGTGGCGTTATCTGCAAGTTGTGCTCAAGTAATGTGGATGAGGACACAGCTTCAAGATTATGGCTTCAACTACAACAAAATACCGTTGTATTGCGACTCTCAGTCAGCCATAGCAATCTCATGCAACCCCGTGCAGCACTCCCGTACCAAGCACATCCATACTCGGTATCATTTCATCAAGGAACAGGTTGAAAACGGTATAATTGAATTGTACTTTGTCAGAACTGAATACCAATTGGCTGACATGTTTACTAAAGCCCTTCCCGAAGAAAGGTTTCAGTATCTCGTCAGACGAATTGGTATGAGATGTTTGACTCCAGCAGAACTGGAGGTTCTGACAAAAGAATCTGCTTGATACTTCATCAAACATCAACATGTACATATTTTTGAAAAAAGAAAATTACAAAAATATAAAATTTCAAAAAGAAAATACAAAATCAAAAAATCAGAAAATGTTTCAAAAAATATTCTTCTCGACATGTCTCTTGGAATCGATAACATTTACGTACCTAGAAATGTTGATTAATATCGACACGGGCGTGTAAATGAAGTTCGAACAGGAGTTTCAAATGCTTTCAAAACATGTAATTTCTAATTTTTCTCAATGACTTATGTGCAAATATCAGTACGTAACCCGGACTTCAAATAAAGGAAAGTTTATCCATAAAGATAACTTATCCTAACAACGAGAAATTCAACTTTTCTCGTCTTGAGCTGTTCTTACAAGACATTTAAAGTTTGAGCTCAAGAAAAAGGATAGTGTATGCATAAGTGCGCTTACCCGTAGAGTTGGAAGAGAAGACTTCTAACATGATATATTTCAAAAATGTTAAACACAATTTTTTTCCTAGACTATCTCACTGACAATTCATAAATCTTACAAAGTTGTGTGTTCAACACTCCATTCCTTCAAAGGGGTGATTTTTCGGAAAAACAAACATTTAATGAGTTTTGGATACAATCAAAATCAAGACCATTCTTATGTATTCAACCATACCCAAAAAGTCTCTAAATAAACAACAAGATAATAAGGACAATTCAATAGAATGATAGTTAAAAGATGACTAATAGTTCAACTCAATTTTATATTCATTTTACACTTGGTATCATTGTTATTGGTGTCAAACATATGTAAAATTGATGGGGAAGCAAATTTATGTTCTAGTAATTCATGCTAAGTAAAGAAGTTTTCCCCATGGCCCTTTTCACGACAAATTTATAATCACACAGTATTTCAAAATCTAAGTGACTTACATTTAAAATAAGGGGAGAAATGTAATTAAAATGTGATCTAAAAGACTCAAAGTGCTATTCAAAAACGGTTTCATGGTTCGATCTCATACCCTACAACATCTTATTTCACGACGATTCTGAAGACATAAGGTGGTAAGGTTAGGTATTTGTCCTATGATCCAACCAGAACCGGAGGGATCTACCCAAGGACACTCCATAGTTAGAAATAGCAGTCCTTAGGTATGATTGGAGATGAATGTGTATAAGGGAAGAATGCCGACTAAGATTGAGCTAACACTGGAACAATCACAACAAGGTGTTAGTAATGACGTCTTGGTAAGCATTGAAGGGGTTGAAGAATTAAAAGGAAATGTATGGATAAAGGGTGAAAAGAAAGAAGCCCTCCACACAACTTAGGCAGAAACCGGGTCAATACATATGCTGTCAGAATCACAATGTTGATTACTGACATGACGACGACCATCAATGACCCCAGTAGATGCAATGCACAACCCACCCCAACCATTTAAGATTCTCTCAAAGAAACTTATCTCATTTGTCACGTAGATACACAGACTTCTATTGACTCACACCACTCCGAGTTATTAATATTGAATAGTGGCAGTCTGCTCCATCCAATCCGATTACTAAACTAAAACGCACTAATCGAGTCTAGAGCCAAGAGATCATCAAATAAATCTCATTAGGACACATTCCATGACAAACACATTAATGAACATCATTAAGTTCACAAGCTAATTAACAAGAGTCCTACGCATTATCCTTGTGATTCTGCCAGAACATTCAGAGTGATACTCTTTAGTATTCACAATGACGAATGGATTCCTCTCCAGTGTCATCATCAAACAACACTGTCGGTAAGGTTGAACTGCGAATTCCTATATGAATCAAGCTGTGCAACAGGATATCGATAAAGGTCCAGTAAATGAATTGACGACATAATCAGAAAGATAGTAACTATCTGATTCACTCTTACCGTGTTGTCTGCTTTGAGACGTTCCGGTAATGAGAACTAGCAAGCATGGAAAATCTAATACATCTGTGTTAGAAGACCCTACGCTTTGAGCTGGAAACCCTGTCAAGGAGATTCTTTAAATCTACCTGATCACAGGTACAGTATTTATACTGTAAAATGGTCCTACGTAACCGAAGGTTAATCTAACCAAATCCGAACGAATGACAAAGCCATATTCGTCCACCCGCTTTATTGCTAACTATTTTATTTCAGGATATATAAAGATGGAGATGGTGATGCCTAATTCCAGCTGAAGTCGAATTCATTACCACATGCTCATGTTCAAACTACAAAGACATTATATAAGCATCAAGATTCAAGAATCATGAAAGCTCAAGAATTAAAAGACAAAGACTTCCGTACAAACTCTGATATACAAGATCTTCCTTCAAAGATATCAACTCTATCAAGGGAGATTGTTAGCAAGCTTTCAAGATGATGCAAAGTATGAGCATGTTGGTCAAGACACAAGATCGCAAGGTGGCAAAGACGATCAAGACGGAAGGATAAAGATTTAAAGATCTCGGACAAAAAAGAAGAAGTCTAAAGACAATGACAAAGGCTCAAGATCAAAGATCACAAAGCATGAAGGAACAAGCTACAACGTAGACAGAGACAAAGATCACAAGAGCTTAATGACAAAAGCAATCTCATTGATCTCACGAAGGAGTGTCACAATGAACTCACTTCGGGGGAGATTGTTAGCCTCAAAAATATTGAGTCGAATAAGGAAGTTCGTTCATTATATTAGGTCTCGGTCACTTAATTAATTATACGTTGTAATAGGCTAGAAGGGTAAACGGGCTCGTAAATGTAAGCTAATATTGTATGTGATTCGGGCTAAAGCCCAAGTCAATCCCGAGCCCGGCCCAAGTAAAAGCCCACACGCCCCATGTAGTTGTGTAGGGTATATATACCATTTCCCATCAAGGAAAATGGTGTTGGTTCATTTGTAAGAATTCCATTTGCAAGTAAATTAACCATTTTCTCTCTCTTGTTTCTCTCTCTAAACTTCTTCCATTTTCCTTCTCTTTTCTTCTTGAATTCGAGCAACAAGTAATGAAGTGAAGTGATTAAGGGTTACCGACAAATTTTATCCCCTTTTAACCTATGACCCCTCACAATCAAACAAGAACAGAAAAGGTCCATTAAGAAGGTTCAAAAATCATGTATTTCGCAAGCACCCCTGTTTTAACCACTTATTTAATAATAGATAAAAACTAAAGTACAATTTACTTAAAAGGCTTCAAAGAACGAGAGTTCGTCATTCTCGACTTTTCACAATCCTCAAACTAAGCTTACAACAAAATCACAGTCAAATATTAGATTAGATGCTAACACTACTCATAAATGCTAATTGTGTAAACGTAGCTACTTTTCGCCCCCTTATTCGTTAATATTCTAAGGGTTTTATTATTTTTATTAATGACAAATAAATTATGTTCTTATTAATATAAAGTAAACCCGGTTTAGACCATAATTAGTTTGAAATCCTTTCCTAAAGAGACGATATGGTGAGAATAAGGTCCACATTAAGGTTTTAATTTCGCATGATTTAGGGGTTATCCTTTTTATTTTATCCAAAACAACTCAACTACGAGTCCAGAGACGGAGACTTTATTTAGATAACCCCGGAGTCAAAATTTGGCTTTATTATTATTATTATTATTGCAACATTATTATCCCTCGGTCCTTTAAATAACTGCCACATCGGTATGCGAGCCGATCATGGTCCAGGAGTCTTATTTCGACCAGGAGATCCTCGACCTTTTTGAAAACTACCACATCGGTATGCGAGCCGACCATAGTCCAGTAAACTTTTATCAGTCTCGGATTTATTATTCTTACTATGGGCCTTCTTTTGAAAACTGCCACATCGGGAGCGAACCGACCAGAGACCCGAAAACTTTTATCACCTACAGTTCTTATTATTATTAATTACCTTCCACCCTTTAGAAAAAACGACTGCAACATCGGTCGTCCTAACCGACAAGATACAGCTTGGTCCTTATTTCGGCTTCGGTTTTATTACATTATATTATTATTAATTATTAATGGATTATTATTATTATTATTATTATTATTATTATTATTATTATTATTATTATTATTATTATTATTATAGCCAAATTTCAAGTCTTGTGGTCTTTTAACTACCGAGACATCGGGCGTCCTAACCGACAAGACCCGGTAGCCTATTTCCCCACAACACTGACAGAACCTCGATGTGTACCTTACTTTCACCAGAAGGAATCTCTACGAAGGGATCTAAACTAAGAATCACAAAAACTAAAGTAACTTTATTTATTTAACAATTATATTTATTAAGCTGGTGGGAGTAAATAGCCACAATTAACCTCTATGAGATCTAAAGAGATCCAACTACTCCACGCTTAGCATCCAACTTATATTTAATCTATCATTTTTTGTTTTTTGCAAAATTTTAAAGTTAAGCAAACGCTTAGTCTCGAAAGCTAAGGGGAAAGCTAGAGTTCAAGACTCAGTCAAGTCAAAATACCCTTAGTTCTACGGGCCTAGTTATTACTATATTTTTATATTTTCATCAAAACAAATTTTTCATTTATTATTATTATTTTTTTTAGCTAAAAACAAAACAAAAACTAAGGTTAAAACGGGGTTGCAAGGGACACATCAGGCACATGTATGATCACATTTCGATATAAATCACCCTCACACTTAGAACCAAACATTGGCCTCAATGTTCAAAAATGTCGGGTGCCACCCCCACACTTAAGGACGAAAAAGGAAAATGCTAGTAATTACCAAAGGTGAGAAAGGGGAAACACTATAATATATAGATGATTCAGATGTTTAAAGGATTCCAAAATAAAAGAAGATACGAAGACAGGGTGATTGGAGGATAGAAAATAAGCACTCACTGAGTCCTTCATGATCATAAGGAATCCTGCAAAAACGGTACCACAAACCATAAAATGAAGCACGCCCCCATCACTTATTCATTAATACTACTAAACTACTATATTATTATTACTACTAATAGGATAAACACGAGTTGCCGCCCGAGAAACGCTTGTTTATTAACGAGTCACTAGCTTAACTCGCCCTGAATTTCTTTGTCCTTTGGGTGAAAACTGACGGAAGATACGATTTTCAAAGAAATTTTACTCAAAATATGACATTTATCGATCTTGAAATTATCACTCAGTAGAGATGGAGATTTTCTCGTGAAAGAGAGAACTCCATTGATAAGGAGGATCCCGGGATCGAAAACTTTGTCTTTATTTTCGAAAGGAAATGAAAGAAAAGTTTCGATCTCAGAAGGATCAGTAAGAAAAAGATCACCGACGAATGATATAGGAGAAAAATCATTCAATGGAAGAATATGAGATCTCTTAGAGTAAACTCCTTTGATAATGAATATCTCGGGATCGAAAATTTTGTCTTTATTTCTGGAAGGAAATAAGACTAAAAAATCGATCTCAGAAAATTCCTCATAAAAAGTAGAGTCACAATTGGGTAAGAGAAGTCATAAATCATTAAGCTCATGAATTGTAAGTTCCTTAGTTGATGTTTTAGGTTTTAATTCATTATCTTCCTTAATTTCAGTGAGGTTGTCATTTTTACTAGATGAGATTTCAATCAAAAGTCTAGTCAACTCACCTGGATCAACCTTAATATCGAAGAAAAAATGATCATATTCTGGTGGAGATATGATGTGAGCGAGTTCATCAGTGAACTCCTCATGATGATAATCACTCCTATCGGCAGGAGGAAGAGTATCAATCGAAAGATCAAAGTAAAATGATTCATATTCAAAAAGAGAAGGATCAGAGTGAGAAGTGGTACTGCCACTACTCTTCTCTTCATGATGATCGATATCAAAACAAAATGCTTTATAATCTGGAAGAGAATGATCGGATCGAGAAGTGGTACTGCCACTACTCTTCTCTTCTTGATGATTGATATCAAAGCAAAACGCTTCATAATCAGGAAAAGAAAGACCAGAATGAGAAGTGGTACTGCCACTACTTTGCTTGTCTTGATTAGAAATTTCTTCACACGGAGAATCAATAATATTGATACTATGACCGGAATGACGTTCACGACTTGGTGAATTCTTTAAATAACTTTTCAGCACGGATACTAAACTATTTATTCCTTAGCTTTGTTGACGCTTCTTTTGTAGATATCTACAAGAGCCTTTGCAGTACGCAAGAAGGGTCTTCCTAAAATGATAGGAACTCTAGGATCAGCCTCAAAATCTACAATGACGAAATCGGCTAAAAAGTTGAATTTATCCACTTTTACTATAACATCTTCAGCTATACCCATCGGGTATGTGACAGATCGGTTAGCAAGTTCAAGAGTCATTTGAGTGGGTTTCAGAGGTCCGATCCTAAGTTTCTTATAGATCGAAAGAGGCATAAGGTTTATGCTTGCTCCAGAATCGGCTAAAGAGTTGCAAACCTCAAGATCTTGTAGGACACAAGGAATGAAAAACTTTCTAAGATCTCTAAGTTTTTGGGGGACCTTATTAAGAAGGGTAGCAAAGCATTCAGCATTTATTGGAGTATTTACTAACTCTTCTAATTTTTGTTTGTTTTTTAATAAATCTTTTAATACTTTAGTGTATGTTGGAATTTGAGTTAAAGCATCCATCAGACTGATATCAAAACGAAGTTCCTTCAATATTTTCAAAAACTTAATTACTTGAACATCATTTTTATCAAGAAGTTTTGTCTTATTAAGCCTTGAAGGATATGGGATTTTAGGTTAATAAGGGTTGGACTTAGGATCTTCCTTTGGTTTTGGTGGTGACACTGGCTGAATTTCTGGAGGTGGAACATGTGCGATACTTGTTGGGTTTGTAATATGCACCTCGTCCATAAAAGTCTCTAGTTCTTTTTCCACTTCCTCCCTAGGAGTAAGAGGAACAGGGGGTGGAATAGAGGGTTCAGCAGTAGTTAATCCACTCCTAGTCATTATCGAATTAACTTGCTCTCTTGGATTAGGCTCAGTGTTGCTAGGAAGAGCATCTATTGAATTTGACTCATCAGATTTACCATTTGGGTATTTTGGGTTTGCAGTTGTTGTATTTGTTGGTTATTGTGAGTTTGCATTTGTTGCATCTTAGCGTCAGTCGATCTCATATGTTGTAACATCATTTCTTCCAAAGATGGACCATTCGGCTGAGCTTGATTTTGATAGAAATTTTGACCATGGTTTTGATTATATCCCTGATTTTGATTATAATTATTACCCTGGTTAAAATTCTGACCTCTGTTCTGATTATACCCTTGACCTTGATTAAATATGTTTTGATTGTTTTGAAAATTTTGATTATTACCCTGATTTTGATTATTTGGTGGATTGAAACCGGGTGGTCCAAGAAAATTATTAGAACGATAGCTAAGAAGATTACGGTTTCCTTGAGGTTGGTAAGTATTACCACCTGAATTATAGTTCCCCGTAGTAGCATAAACGTCCTGAGTGTAGCCACCGACGGCTTGACACTCATAATAAGAATGTGGACCACCACAAGTCTCACAACTAGGAGTCACAGAATTAACTTGCTGATTTGAACGGTACATCTGTATCATATCTTTTCTCATTTCGATCATCTGCTGAGCAAGAGCTGCTATCTCGAAGGAAGAAGAAGTGGTAGAACTAGATGACTCACCCCTATGAGCTGAGGTATCCCAGTCATTGTGGTGGGCGGTCATATTCTCGATGAGATCATAACACTCTTCGGGTCGCCTTTTCATAAAGGTTCCCCCAGCAGCAGCATTGATTGTATCACGATGTCTCAAAGTTAACCCGTTATAGAACGTGTCTATTTGAGTAATGGGTAACATATTATGATTCGGACATCAGTCAATTGAAAGCTTGTAACGTTCCCACGCTACGAATAAAGATTCATCCAGAAGCTGTCGGAAGTTACTGATATCATTCCTTAGTTTCGTAACCATATAGAAGGAGGAAAGTATTTAGAAAGAAATTTCGTAGGCATCTCCTGGAAAGTATAGATAGAATTCTTTGAAAGACGATCAAACCACGTGGTGGCATGATGTGTCAAAGAATAAGGAAAGAGATATAAGCGAAGGACGTCATCAATGACCCCGTTCTGCTTCATACTCTAGGTGATAGTCAAGAATTTATCAAGATGCTTATTTGCATCATCACCCGGTAATCCGTGAAACTAACAGTTGTTTTGGACTTGTTGAATCATATGATTCTTCAGTCCGAAGTCAGTAGCCTGAATGTTCACGGGAGCGATCGGTCCGCCCCGTCCATTCATCGTCGGCTGGCACAGCTCCTCCATCGTTCGGAAAAAGGGAGCTGGCATTTGAAGATTAAGTCCCGGTGGACTATTATGATTTTGAGGAGGAGGACCCGCAGGAGGCGGTCCTTGAACGTTATTAGGATTCATATTGATTTCTTCAAAATCAAGTAAAAGAGATGGATCACTAAGATTTCTTCGACGATTTCGAATAACGCACTCCGGATCAGAAAAATGAGGAATGAGATTAGAAGAAGAAGAAGAACGAGTGCTCATGCACTAAAAAGAAAAAAAATAAGAAAATAAAAATAAAAATATTTTTTGATTTTTTTCAAATATTTATAAAAGAAAATTAAATAGAAATGAAAAATATTTTTGGATTTTTATAAAAATAGAAAAAAATAGAAAATATTTTTGGATTTTTTATAAAGAAAATAAAATAAAAATATTTTTGGTATTTTTAATATATTTATATAAAATAAAATAAAATAAAATAGAAAATAGAAAATATTTTTGGATTTTTATTTTTTTATAAGTACGAAAATAAACTTTCAAAAGAGAAAGGATCTTCAAGGCATTAACTCGAAACACCACGTGAAAATCGTACAACTCTCCCCGACAACGGCGCCAAAAGCTGATTCGTCAATAACGACTAGTCGAGTAATAATATATAAGTATGTCCCGTTCGCTTTCTTGAGGACAAGTAATAGTTAATCTTCCAGATGTCGTGTCACAACGAGAGATGAATTTGAAGTTCACGTAATGATCTAATTTTAAATGCTTGATTATCTTTTAATTTTTGATTTTTGATTTTAAACTAAATATATAATAGCAATAAACTAGATTAAACTAAATAACAATAAGCTAAGCGATTAATCAATGATATATATATATATATATATATATATATATATATATATATATATATATATATATATATATATATATATATATATATATAAGGATATGCTTGCTAAGTGAAATGTTTAGTTTCTTAAGTGTGAATAAAATATATAATTAAGTCCTTATCAATGAATCAATATCTTTTAAACAAAGTATCTTCTCACAACGTTGGTGATGTGTCGTTGTGTGGTGTATATTTTTATGATTCCAGTTTAAAATTTATATTTTGCCGACTAAACCAAAAACGACACTTTAACGGGCAGTGTACCCGATCGGTAGTAGTTTCGTGGTAAGTATGGTGTCGAACACTTAAAGCGATGTTTTTTTAACGGCAATTTGTGGCTACATGGCCCCTAGCCCAGAGGGCGTAGCGAGCCCACACAACCAGGTTGGGTCCAGCCCAGAAGGCATGGCACCCTTCCCTTTACACACGCGGGAGGAAACCCCTATCGCCCTAGACAAGACTCGAACATGAGACCTTGCCTAGGAGGGTAAAACCTCCATACCATTGGACCAAATGCCTGTTGGTACTTGAAGCGATGTTAAATCTATCAATTTATTAATATCTTGGTTGTCTAATCTATGTTAATTCTAATCTAAACCTATGTCAGTCCTAATCCTAATTCTAACGGGTAAAAAGGGGTTTTCAGCCTGAGAGACTGGCATGGTTTGGTTGGTGACTACAATCAATTCAATGCACTTTAACCCACGCAAGCAAATTAACAGAAGATAAAAGAGCGGTCGAGCCAAATATAATAAAACTGTATTAACCATTATTAATCCGATTAGAACGTTGGTTTGTTTATTAAGTGCAATGATTTCTTCTCTCGAGGTGGCATATCATTCTTAAGACTTAGGCGTTATATCATCCTAAGACCTAGACACTGATATTCACCTTTTGAGGGGTAATAATAATATATAGTATACATATTCCAAAATATTCAAAGAAATTACTTTTGACCAAAGCAAAATCTAAAATCTCCCGGGTCGTTTCCCGTCAAGGTGTGAATTGAGAATCGAGATTACGTTCGTGATCGCGTTTTGAATGATTCAATGATTTTTGTGATTTGGATTCTATTTCTACAATTAAAATGCAAAAACAAGCAAAAGAAGCCCTAAAACGAAAGCAATATAAGCTAAAACAAAAAACGATAACGGGATTCAAATCCCGTTCTTTAAAAATCGAAATTCTAAAAATTTAACCATACGAATGCAAATTTAATTTTCCTAAGTCCTAAACGATAAAAGAAAATTTAAAAAAAAAGAATTATATTTTTTTGATTTTTATTTTATTTAATATGAATTAAAAACAATTTTAATAAGAAAAATTAATTAAAAATACTAAACTATCTTGGAAAAATCTGAAAAATTCTAAAAAATCCCTTAAACAGTGCTTGATCTAGGAAAATTAAAATAGATGGAACAGCTTATTTAAATAAGCCGAAAATAATCAAAAACAGGCTTATAGCTTAAATGCCTAAAAAGGGGTTAAATAATAAATTTTGCAAAAGAAAACTGAAAAGGACCCAAGGGCGAGTGGTAGTGTGTGGTGTGTGTAAAGGTTGAGGGTGTTGAGGTCCAAGGTTCGAGCCTTGCTCACCTTGGACTTCCACCTTCCCTTTTTGCCTCTTTTTTTT
>BQNB010058302.1:0-37812 GCA_026074375.1 Tanacetum coccineum
ACCGCTTAATGGCAATTTATACACTATTAGTCCACTTCTCCAACTATACAATGGAATCAGAACGTTACTTGTTGAATTATCTAGGTCACCTGCTAGTCAACACGATCAATAAACCATTGGCAATATCCAATTAACTAGTTAAGCCCGAAGCGTATCCAAGACACAGACTTAGAAGGACAATATTTATGTAACTATAATTCTAGATGTATAAATTACTATATGGAGACCTATCCTAAACTCTAGATCTACTTGGTCCACTTCACTAGATCCAGTTGAATGATAGGTCGCATACAAAAGCACATAAACAAGTATAAATTGATAAACATAAACAAGCATACAACGATAAATCAAGAAATCGAGATAAACGAATACCAAACATTCAAATCTTCATAATAATGACTAATACCCGAAGGTATTAACCTTCAAACGTCATAATGAATACAAGAGCAATTATTTATCCGAGGTAAACTAACGAAGTTAACGAATGATACCAAAAACTGAACAATTACTAAAGTATATGGATTTACACGATGTCTTCTATGGAATTGATAACGTTGCTTGACCTCTTCTGCTCTTTTTCTCCTATAAAAATCAACTTTTATGGTTTAAGTATCGAGAATATGATTTAGCACACTAAAAACTCGTTTTTGAGTTTTCTATTTATAAGGTTTGGAAGTCAGTTAGATACGGCGTATCCAAGTGTTGGATACAGCGTATTGGGGATTTCTTGGAGTATGGACCACGCTTGATATCTTCCAGAATATTTAAATACTGTATCTTGAATACGGCGTATTGAGTCTCTCTGCATACGGCGTATTGGGCTTATTCCTCTGTGGTATTTGGTGAGTGCAGGCACGGATACGCCGTATCTTCCTTGATGGATTCGGCGTATTGATCTTCAGAATAGTAATCTTTAAAATATCTTCATTTAAGCTCCAGAATGCGCGTCCTTTGCTATCTTTCACCAATTACTCCATAATTACTGCAATTCTCAAATATAAACGATTAAGTAACAATTCTTTGCAATAACTATACAAAATGGGTTAATAATATGGGATAAATGATGCTATAAAATAGACGTTATTTGATGTCATCACTTATCTCTTTATTTTTTTTCCTATCTTATTGCCATGTTTAGCTTAGTATGATCGTTATTAATGTTATGCTTAGTCTAGTTACCATGTTTAGCGAGTAGATTTTTATATGCTTGTTAAATAAGTTGGTAAATAGTGAATTGAGTGTGAGATTTAATAACTGACTAGTGATTAATAATTTGTAAAAATTATTTAGTTTAGTGTTTTATTTAGTCGAACGGGCAAAAGCCGTAAGATTAAGTAGGCATTAAGCTAGTAATTAATATTTTGTTAAAAAGTTGTTTTCAATATTAAGCCAACGTTTTGAGAAAGTAATTTATTAAAAGGATATTAATTCATCATTAAGATCTAAAATTTCACACTTAAGAATCTATTTATTTTTATATTCTTTTCATCTTATTAGCTTGCTTGTTAATTAGTATAATCTAGTTTCTTTCGTTTTCAATAGTTTTAATTAAAAGACCAAAATTCTTAAAAGATATTCAAGCATTAATTTGAAAACATTTTTGTGAATTTCAAATTCATCTCTCGTTGAGATACGACATCCGGAGGATAAAGTATTACTTTTTCTAAAGTAATTTTTATTCGACATGATTACTATATTATATTACTCGACTAGTCTTTCGGGACGAATCAGTTTTTGGCGTCGTTGTCGGGGAGAGGTGTACGATCTACACGTGGTGTTTGAAGTTAGTGCCTTGAAGATCCTTTCTTCAAAAAGTTTATTTTTGTACTTATTAAAAAATAAAAATCCAAAAAATATTTTCCTTCTTATTTTATTTTTATTTTTATAAATATTAAAAAAAATGCAAAAAATACATTTATTTTTATTTTTTATTATCTTTATAAAAATATAAAAATATATTCTCCTTTATCCTCTTTTCTAATTTAATTCTTATCTTCTTAACCCTCTTATCAGTTTAATTCTTCGTCATGTCTTCGTATAACCATTTTGGTTGCTCGTGGTGTGGAGGTCTGTTTAATGGTGGAAACTGTCATGGTTGTAGCAGTATAGGATCCGGAAATGAGTTTGTCTATGACCCAAATCCTTATTCTTTTAATGATACTCCCGACTTCTTCAACCAACCTCCACAACACCAATATGAGACATACTCATGTGAGTTGTGTGGAGATAGTCCTCACTATGGATTTGATTGCCAAACACGGACCCCGCTTGTCTATGAGCAGGATCCGTATAACAATCAAAACTTTAGTAATTACCAATCTCCGTATTATTCTCCGAGTCAGCCACAATAGTTTGACTGTTGTGAGGTCTGTGGTGGTCCGCACTTTAGTTCAAATTGTCAAATTAGGAACCCGCTTGTCTATGAGCCTAATCCTAGTAACAATTATGACTTTCCTTCTTTTGACCAACCTCCACAGTACCATATTGATGATTCACAGCAGTTCTACTGTTGTGAGCATTGTGGAGGTCCCCATTATGGATCTGATTGTCAAACAGTTAACGCGTTCTATGAGCATGCTCCTTATGACAATCATAACTCATCCGGTTTTAGCCAACCGTCACAGTTCACACCTCCTCAACCGCTCCCTCTAAGCGAGTTAACTCGACAAGAATTGATTAAATACATGATTAAATCTTTAGAAGAGTTCAACATAAATGAAGAGAAATTTAACATGGATGTTCAAAATGAATTAAACCGTCTTCAAGAGATGCTAAACCTTAGAAATTCAAATCAAGATCCTCCCGTTGACTTATATGATCTTAAGGGGAGTGACGAGGGTGATTATAAGATCGATTCACTTAGCATGGAGCCTTTTGACACCTTCTTAATAGGGGATGAGGTTATTAGCACTACTCCCGAAAGGGAAAATGACGAATTCATAAAGTCTAGTGTTGATGATCTTGTCCCAATGCCAAGGGAGTCAGAGGTGACATCGGTTTATGATGATTTAGAGTGTGATATGCCTATTACTATATCGTTGCCCACCATTGATGTTAGGGAAGAAGATTTTGATATCGATTCGCCTCTAGGAGAAAATGTAGTCTACTTTTTGATGGAAAATGAGGATGTAGCTGGCTTGCCTGGACATTTGGTTAAGCAACTTTTTAGTCATTTACACAAAAATCCGAGTTTAACCAAAGGAATGTCTGATGAGCTGATGTGTTGTAGTGTAGGGTTGTTTTTTATTTGGTTCAATTTTTAAATTTATATTTTGCCGACTCAACCAAAAACAACACTTTAACGGACAGTGTACCCGATCGGTAGTAGTTTCGTGGTAAGTAGGGTGTCGATCACTGAGAGCGAGGTTAAATCTATCAATTTAATTAATATCTTGGTTATCTAATCTATGTTAATTCTATTCTAATCCTATGTTAAACCTATGTCAGTCTAAATCCTAATTCTAATGGAAAAGGGGGTTTTCAGCCTGAGAGACTGGCACGGTTTGGTTGGTGATTATAATCAATTCAAGAAACTGTTACCCACATAAGCTAATTAACAAAAGATAAAAGAGCAGTTGAACCTTATATAAGAAAACTGTATTAACCATTATTAATCTGATTAGAATGTTGGTTTGTTTATTTAGTGCAATGATTTCTTCTCTCGAGGTGGCATATCATTCTTAAGACTTAGGCGTTACATCATCCTAAGACCTAGACACGTTAATTCTGTTACAATTAAAGCATCGGCATAATGGCAATCTATACACTAGTAGAGACTTTAACCACTTACCACTTAATGGCTATCTATACCCTAGCTCATAGAGATTTACCCACTTACCGCTTAATGGCAATCTATACACTAGTAGTCCACTTGTCCAACTATCCAATGGAATCAGAACATTATTTGTTGAATTATCTAGGTCACCTGCTAGTCAACACGATCAATAAACCATTAGCAATATCCAATTAACTAGTTAAGCCCGAAGCGTATCCTAGACACAGAATTAGAAGGACAATATATGTGTAACTATTATTCTAGGTGTATAAATTACTATTTGGAGAGCTATCCCGGACTCTAGATCCGCTTGGTCTACTTAGCTAGATCCGGTTAAATGATAGGTCGCATACAAAAGTGCGTAAACAAGTATAAATTGATAAACATAAACAAGCATACAACAATAAATCAAGAAATCGATATAAACAAATACCAACCATTCAGATCTTCTTAATAATGGCTAATACCCGAAGGTATTAGCCTTTAAACGTCACAATAAATACAAGAGTAATAATTTAGCCAAGGTAAACTAACCGACTTAACGAATGATACCAAAAACTAAACGATTACTAAAGTATATGGAATTACACGATGTCTCCTATGGAATTGAATACGTTGCTCGACCTCTTCTGCTTTCAACTCTTATTCTCCTTTGAAAAACAACTTATTTGTATTTAAGTATCAGAAATATAATATTAGCACACCTAAAACTCGTTTTGAGTTTTTCTAATTTATAATGTCTGGCGAAGTACGTGGTACAATACTGCGTAATCAAATAGTGGATATGACGTATTGGGGATTTCTTGGAGTGTGGACCACGTTTGATAACTTCTAGAATATTATAATGAATCTATCTCTAGTAATACGGCGTATTGAGTCCTTCAGGATATGGCGAATTGTTCTTTAATCTTCTGTGGTCTTGGTGAAGTACAGGACAATAAACCGTATCTTCTTGATTGGATACTTAATATTGGTCCATTAGAATATAATCCTCTAAAATATCTTCATTTAAGCTCCAGAATGCCCCGCGCCTATTGCAAAGTTTCACCCAATAACTCCTTAATTACTGCAATTCTCAAATAATTACTAATTAAGTAACAATTCTTGTACAATAACATATATGAAATTGTTTAATTATCGTAGTATATACGATGCTATAAATAGACGTTAATTATGGTGATCATATCATCTCCCTAGACGATTGTTTAGAGTTTAGAATGGCCATCACTACATGTTTTAACACCGTATATAAACACATACAAACTAGTGTGAGGCATCAAAATAATAATATCCTATATATTTTGACATATATTTGAAAAGATTTCTACCCACAAGGGATCGTTTGGCTTATCACGAATTAATAGAAAAATTTTGAGATCAAAAATAGTACACTTAGCTTAGTGATAAGCCATTGACAAACAAACTCCACATGAATTTGAACGAAACAAACTAACTAATGTATACATTTGTCAATACTTAAAGTTGAGTTAAAAATAAACTAAGGAACATAAAAATTACTTCTTAGGTTTTTATTTTTTAGAGTCGAAGTAATTTTGGTTCCACATATAGTATTTTTCTAACATACTCTTTTTGCATTTTTTTGACATTGTTGTTGACTTGTTTAGGTGACAAAAATACCGAAAGCTACTACTACCGATGTATCTCTCACTAAATCCTACATCCCAAAAGTATCCAAAATTCCCGGCATCTCCCCTACTATTGCCTAATTCTACAAACCTATTAAAAACCGCAACATTCACGAAGGTCGTGTTGTTGATCAAGCCTACTACAAATCCAACAATATCGAGCATTTATTTACTAACATTCGCTTTAATTGTCTCTTTTAAATCAACGAACCGATTGTTCCGAGATTTATTCTAGACTTCTATAGTCAAGTCACGGTATAAACCGATGACTATGGCTATCTTGTCATCTCTTTTATGATTCAACACGAATTCATAACTCTTACTCTCGCTCAATTCGGTCAAATCCTCAAAATTTCATTCAATGGTCAAGCCGTTTTTACAAACGAGTAGGACCTTGCATCTCTTGAATATTATTAATAAAGCCGAGGTGATCCATATTGAACCTATCTTCCTACTCCTGATGACTTCCGTCGACTTCTGAATTGGAAACGTTCGTGGTGTAGAGACCGCAGCCAATAAAAGCCAAACGGTCGCTCTTAAATCCAAATCAAATTCCTCACCAAAGAACTAAGCCCCGACATGAAGCAATGGGAAGAACTCATTTGAGAGAATGTATTCAGACTAGGAGGACATCGGGACCGTCTCCTTGCTTTTCTTGCTCACATATTGTATTGTGTTGTTGCCGAAGAATAATACAATCTTGCTTATTTTTTTGTCAAAAGAATCAAATGTGCCAAAGCTACTACCAACCGTAAATCATATCCATATGGCATTTTTTTAACCTCGTCTTTTTTATCGATAACGTCATGGAAACGTAACCCCCCATCTGACAATGGCACCTATGACATTGTTGAGCGAGTCATGCATCCTCTTGCTCTAAGACAACCTCGACGACCTTGAAGTGATCGTGGCAAGGCACGCCGTTTCGTCTCTTCTTCATCCTCTCATCATCAAGGCACGTCATCTCATTAACATGATGATGTTGAAACTTCTTGAGCAAGTACTCCATCTCCTACCACTTATCTTAACTCTCTTCATCCACTCGACTACCAAAACTACCATATACCTTCCTCTTCCGAGCAAACCGATGAAACACTCTTTGCATGACAAACCACCTTGCTCAACCAAACGTAACGAATGCATGAGGAGATGTACGGAGGGTTCAAGTCATTTGGAAAGGCATTAAAAGGAGTGTTTAGCAAGAAGAAGAAGTGAAGACATAGGAGAAAAATTAGCTAGATAGCTAGATGTGGTTTAAGACATGTTTTAACTTGATTATGTGTATGTTCTAAACAACTTGTGTAGTGATTATCCGAAAGGAAAAAAAAGATTTATTTTTGGAAATACCTTGGTTAATAAGTTATCTTTAGATACTTAATTTGCGATGAATGATTTAAACCTTTGGTTTGTTTTGTTTAATCAACTAATTATGCTACTTTGGTTTCATGATTTAATGTGTTTATTACATGTTATATGATTAAATGTGCTCATAAAACTTAATAGGACTTGCTGCAAATAAACCACCAAAACAGAAATACTCTCAAAACAAATCTGAGAAAAATCATTTTTCTGTGAAAAATGGATGCCAGCAGAGGGCGGTCCCCTTAATTCATAACGGGCGGGCCCCTTATCTTTAAGGGGACGACCCCTAATTAAGGGGACTGTCCTAGCAGATTACGGGTAAAACAGTACTTCTCTTGCTATTTGACCATTTTTTACCTAGTCTCAGCTATCTTTGCCTAGAATGCTCAAACATAATTTGGAATAACATAAAATAGTTCAAACTCATTCCATTTTCAAACCATTTCCTTCCCATAAATCCCCTCCAAATGATCATCTCCAATACACCATCTTCTTCATTATACATCAACCATTATCAACATCCATGGCATCACCTCAAGCTTCCATTTGCAAACCATCCAAGAAACCTAAATTCACAATTATACCACCTAAACAACTCTTTGTTGACTTGACAAAAGAAGACACTACAACCCCATCTCCCAAGTTTCAAGTCTCATCACCAAGTGCTCCTAATGCACCCTCTAAAACACCATCCAGAAAAGACACATCATCTTCATCCATTGACAACGGACTCCAAAATTACACCAACATCTTATCAACACCCTCCACCAATGGGTAACTAAACTTCCCTATTGTCACCCTCCACCTATAGTTGCCTCCACTACCCATCCAACTCAAATCGACCCAACTCAATGGAACAAACCCTCTCACTCATCACACCATATACTCAACTAGATTGTTCCTACACCAACTCACCATCACTTTCTCCACCCATCATTGGGCATCCCATCCCTTGGAATTTACACGAAGTGCATGGTGATTCATGCCTTTGTTGTGTCCACAACCGAACCCTTATTTTTGGGTTAAGGGATGAACTTCAATATATGTTTTCATATATTAAACATATGCTCTCACAGCCACCAACAACCATCATCCCACCACCTCCATCATCTTCCCCAAACTAAACATACTCTATGTTTAGTTTCTCAAATAATTGTCCATCCACCATTTTGCAAGCAAGTCCTATGGAGCTTTACTAGTTATAGGACTTTTTGTAGTTTAAAAATTCCATGTATGTTAGCATGTTATTTATTTTCCTTATGTATGCATGAGTGTGGTTCACACACTATTTCACTTTTAATGGATGATTATTGTTGGTTGCATTATTATTATGCCATATTCTTCCTTCTTGCTACATGTTAGAAATATTTGTATTGTTCTAATTCGTTTTTGTAGCCAAGAAACCATAGCTCGATTCCTTGGTGCCCTCGAACGAGGGGGAGCACACATCAAGGGGGAGCATTTATTCTGTCGATTTTACTAGCAATTCTCGACGATGCCTTTTTGATTCTACAAAAAGGGGGAGAAATGACATAAAACTCACTAAATACTTGTTTAAAAATAATTTTACATTTAATGAGTTTAAATTTTGTAATCATCAAAAAGGGGGAGATTGTTGATAGAAATAATGCCTAAAAATATTATTAATATTTTTCACATCTTTACGTTTTGATAATCACAAAATATAAAAACGTTCAATGTAAAATTAAATGTAAACAAGTAATTAGTAGTAAATTTTCATTTCGAAAATTATATCACTTAAAGGTATGAATAAATAAATGCTTAATGCATTTTATGATCAAAGAAAATTTTTATTTAACCTCACACTTTTATAAAATGTTGTAAACATTTTTATAAACATTACAAAACATTCTATACAATTAAAAGAAATGTTTTATTCAAAATAAACATTTTGAAATTCAAAATTTCGGACCTAAAACGGCTAGAAAGTTCCAGAAAATTCCTCTTACACAAAAGGAAAAACTGGGGAGCGCACAGTCTAGGGCGGCCCCCTTAAATACATGGGCGGCCCCTTTATCTTTAAGGGGACCGCCCACCTATTTAAGGGGACCGCCCATAGGTAGACGCTCCTCCAGAATGTCCTATAAATACTTGACTATTCCTACTATTTTCTCACATTTTGTATTCATTCTTTCTGATAAAAAACAGCCCACACATCTCATTAAAATCATTTGATTATTTAATCATAAAGCTTTGTTTCCAGCTCAATTCCTCAAGTGCAAGAGAAGAATACTACCTACTATTAAGTGAAGAAGTATTACACTTTTGTGTGTTATTGCAATCTTGTTGCATCCATATCATAACTTGTAAATCTTTTGTAAATCTTGTAAAGTTGTGTAGTAGATAGATCTTGGTGATTGTTGTAAGTATAGTTGAATCTTAGTGATTCATCCAAGTTGTGATAGTTAGGTGTGAAAGTAGAAGTGAAGTAGTGAAGTAGTGTGGTGAATAATACTAAGGCGTGAAGATGTTGTGTAGTTGTGAAGTTGTGTTGTGAAGTCGTGAAAGTAGTGAAGAAGTTGTGAAGTCGTGATAGATTGGTTCTAGCTAAGATTAGAACTCGACATCTAGCTTAGTGTCGGAAATTGATATAAGCAAAAGTTGTGTACGGTTTTCTCCGCCATAAGGGAGTTTGTTGACATAGTGAAGAAAACTCTCGAGTTAGGTGCCCAAGGAGTGGAGTAAGGCGAAGAGGTGCTTAATAACCGAACCACTATAAATCATTGTGTTGTGGTTTGATCTTTCTAACTCTTATCTCTTATTTCTTTATTTGTTCTTACTTATTTATATTATTCATATTGTGTAAGTATTGAATTTACAAAAAGTCGAATATAAGTTTCTATAAACAAACATAAACATTAAAATAAAAAGCGGTAAACTATTCAACCCCCTTCTAGTTTCCACAATTGGTTTCAGAGCCACGTCAAACAAGATTTTTAAAATAAATTGTATTTTAAAACTTGAATAGATCTATGGAATCGGGAAAATATTTAGAAGGGAAATCTATGCAAAGACCACCACTATTTGAAAGTGATGGATTTATTTATTGGTGATTGGTAAGGAATTGCCATGTCTAGTGTGGTCATGCCCTAATATAGTGCTCCAGCTGGTAGGCCCTTTAGGTGCGTAAGTGACATATCAGAGTTGCGACTCCAAGAGCATTTGGTGTATGCCATTTTCATGACTAGCAGGGATGCTAGGGCATGGTGATCGAAATAGCAGGGAAGCTAGGTCGGTTACTGATTTAGCGGGATTGTAAGTCATGGCTGATTTGCATTATATTCAATGTCTATTGCATTATTGTTCAAACGTTTTGAGATATTGGCACAACTTTTGGTTTAAGGTCAAACCTACGAGCTCACCAACATTATTGTTGACATTTTCGAGTATCATTTTCAGGTGAAGTAAAAGATGAATAGGTTGGTGATATGTGATAGCAGGCTTAGAAGTATCTCGTGTGTATTTTTCATGTGAAGCCTTGCTTGTTTATTTGTTTGGTTCTTAGTATTTGGAAGTTTTGGTATAAGTTTGGATTTGGACCCCTGTGTGGGCATTTGGAATTATAAGAGATTATGGATTTGGTTATGATTTGGGACATCACTCGAGGTTTGTTCAAGGTTGGTGGTCTTCGTAACACTTGAAGTTTATGCATTGTTGTTTTTCTCTATATTGTATCTTGTGTTATGATTGATCATTATGTTGCACTCCCGAGTTTCCTCCATTATCGAGGTGTGACGGGAACCGAAAAACATTTCTAGTTCTGGTGCATTCTTATTGGTTTCTGTTAAAATTTAAGCATATAGGTTGAAAATATTTTGATTGTAAATAGTGCCAATTCTTTTAAGAAACAAACATTCAAATATAAATTATCAAAGATGTAGTACTGATTTCATTACCTCCAAACAGTCACGGGTTTTGCCATGTAAAAATTGTGGTAACAGTCGATCTGGAAACCTTGCATGTTTTTTAAATAAGACCCAACTTTGACTTCAACCCGATCATAGCTATAAATTCTAAAACTCAAAAAGTAAGAGTTGTAGATCTTTTTGTCAAATATATACACTTTGGCTCAAACTCGATTAAGTTGGCCTTTAATACCCCAATCGGGATGGTAATAACAACATCATATGCAACAAATGTTCATCCACATTAAACTGTAACCATCACGTCGCTTGGCCCATTCGATATCCTGGTAACCCTAATAAAAATTACATTGTACTATTAATGCATAATTCAATTTCCAAATGAGAATAAAGCAAAATAAGACTACATGCATTAGAGAGATATACCTAATAGGCTAATACTGATATACAGGAAACATATAACCTCATGAAGATTAAATTAAACTTTGATGACAATGATTGATTGGAGCAAGGGACTCTATTACTATAATATAGTTAACTTATGATTACAGAAGTATGCACCTTGTTAAAAACCAATACATTTGTTAAACCATTTTTTATTTTCCTAATCGCACAATCTACTCATAAGAATATATATTTTTCATAATTATCTAAAAGGATTCACTATTTTGGCCAGGCACGATTGTAAGAATGTAATAAAAACATATGATTTGGGGACAAACCTGTGATTTAAACGGAGGGCCTTAGGAATCAGATAGTAACCTTCGAGTCTTCGACCATTAGCCCATGACCACCCGTAAGAACGTTTTCCTGCACATAAAAGGTTGATTGTTGAATGATCAAGAATGATTTATATCATCTTTTTCAACATGATTTCCAACTTCAGATTATAATGTTGGACGCAAATGCATTTTAACACAACAATATGAAGTTGGATATATCCAAAATGAAAAGTTAAACCGTATCTAAATCCACTCAGATCTGTATAAGTAAGGTCCAAAATATGTTATGGTTGAATATGTTATGGTATGATAGAATAAAAGATCACACGTAGCCAACAAACTTTCACGTCAAAAGTCAAAACAGATAAGTGAAAGTCATATGTAAAACTTTGAAATCTATTTTATGGTTAATGTAGTCAAACATATTTTGTTTGGTTATTTTCTATACGGATAAAATGGGCTAGAATTAATGATAAAGCTATGATTAGGCAAACAAAGGTTTTGATGTTATTAGTGCTCAACAAAGATTAAGTTTTTGTTTGTGTGGTTTGCTGAAACAAATTGCTTTATAAACGGATGCTAGTGATTGTTCATTAAGAAAAAAAATAGCCCTTGGCTTATTGTTATTTTCTGATTTATGTTTGTCCACTGATATAATTTGATGATACTGTTCTTACGCTTCGGCGAGTTTCGAACGGGTGGAGATCAATTTCCTCTAACGACTGATGCTTTAAAGAAGGCATTGATCTATAAGCCATATGTGGCTGATTTCTGAAAAATATAACACAAAATCCCAAACACCCCTCAAAGTGATGTAATTTAGTTTATTGTAATTTATTTAGCCTCTCCAAAAAAATCTAACACGTAGACAGGTTCCATGTTTATACCCATGACTGTTGTAACATTTATTACTGGAAGCAAAATTAGAAAGACACCGGTGTGGCAGATAAAAAATGTTACAACTTCTTCTAACGCGAGACATGAAAAAATGTTACCGAGACAAGTGCGGCAGAAATTAGAAAAAAAAGACACGGTTTGTTTCTTCACATGGGTTATGAATGTTCCCGGGGGGTATGGGGCATACAAAGGATATGGTAGCGATGTTTTTAAAAAGCTCATGCAGGAGGGATGAATCTAATTGATTCGAATCATCACTCATTACCGTCTTCTCAGCTAAACAACATCTTAAGCAGCTTAATGTATATAATGCAAGTAAATTGAATAGTGGGATCCAATAAATAATTACAATTTTAAAGGCATGAATAAGTACCTAACCGCAGTTAGAAGAAGTTGCCAATATATGCAAGCACGGTCCCAAACATCTGGATCATCAATATCTATATTGACATGATTCAAAACAACCTACAAATATAACAACATATCTTGACGCCAGATTCATTGTATAACTGGTTAACCATAAAAGCTGTACGAAAAGGAATTGGGTAAGTAATGATATTGTTTATGCACCATATCATGACCTGTTTCGGTTGGAACCCATTTTGATCCATACTTAATTCACCTAAATCACCCAATTTGGGTACAGTAAAACTACAAACTGTTTTAAACCCAGTTTTTTTAGTAGGAAAGTAGTGATCATCAAATAAGGTAAAGATGTTTACTTTTATATGAATCAGTTTTGGGAAGCTTTCTTTATAAAAATTTATCAAATTGCTGAGTTAGTAACATGGGTCAAATTTTGTTATGGTTTTGTGCAAAACAAAATTCACCAAAGGTGTACGTTTACTGCATAAATCTTCCCTAATCATTTTATTCGAAAAGCTAGTTTCTCATTCAAATAGTAGTATTTCTACAATCATATTTGACACACTAATGATTTATAAAAAAACTTGAAAATAATGGGCAAACGCTTTTCGGGTCAACCCTATCTGACCCGTACCAATAAAGTTACTCAAATTGACCAAAACATGTTTTGACCCGTCACCCAAATGGTTTACTCTGCCATATCTGATAACCGGCTTAAATGCTATAACTATTTATATTACCTTTTCTTTGCCGATTTCGGCAAAGGCTTCCTTGGTTACAACTTCTCCGGATGATTGTAACGTGACAGCTTCGTCAGCCTTCTACAGACACCAACACATGGTAATTTTCATGCAAACCCAATGTAATCTTCTAAAATGACCGAACAATGCATATTTAATTCATTAACCGAACAATCTTGAGATAAGCATATTTAATTCATTAACCGAACAATATTGAGATAAGCATGGTAATTATCGCCACCTATAAAAGATAAGCATATTTAATTCATTAACCGAACAATCTTGAGAAGAGAAGTGGCAATGTAATCTTCTAAAATGACCACCAATCATTTCACGACTATTCAATATATACGGACAAAGCTCAAGAACTAACCTGAATTTGCAATGATCCGATGCGAGAATCCGTTAGTGACAGAATATTTGATAAACTCGTCATAATTTCAAACCAAGCCAACGTTGCTTGTGTTAGTCTGGTTTCATATCTAGAAACAATCTACTCATTATCAGGCCTGCATCTCATAGCCCCTTATCGTCATCCTGAATTCATACAATGAACGACTTTTATAGTACCTATGAGCGCGTTCTATAGTACCCATAAGTTTAAAAATCCTATCAACCACTTATTGCGGGTTTATTTTGACTCATCATCTCTGTCATTTCGCTCAAAAAATGGCTCATCCCCTGCGTCCAGTTTCGGTTGTCACTATCAGCTTGATAAAATACATTTCTTGAACTCAATTTAAAATATATAACGCAACTTATTTAGTCAGTAACGGACCCGTTGAAGGACTTTTGACATGAAACATATATTTGGATTTGGAATCCAAGTAACTTATAGCATTAACATGTATACATGTTGAATCCAAATCCAGTTATCACCCCAACAAACAGAACAGGCATTTAAATTAATTACGCAACATTGCACATTTATCCCCTGACCAAGCGTATAATCGTATACTATCGGTCCTCCAGTTTACCCTCAATCCTACTCATTTCACTTGCTATCCATTTCCCACACTCATATTAAATAGAGTTTTATCCTCTAAATTCCCATACGTAATCTAATTGTTAACCTAAATTAAACATTCTACTATCAAAACTAAATCAATTAATTTTGTAAACATTCAGACGGGTGGGAAAACGATAATACTAACAATATGTTTAATTTTTGACATATTATAGAATACATACCACTATGTCATCTCCTTTTTTGAGATGCGTGAAGCAGCAACATACTTCTTGATCTACAAAACATAACACTTCAATCAATATAATAGCTCCGTATCTTAAATTCAAAAACCTATAAAATTAATTGCCAAAATTTTTTGGAAACCCCAATTCATTTTTTAGATAAAAAAATGATGAGGCTTACGATTGGTGTCCAGAGTGAAGACGACGACACAAGGTCACCGGGAAACCCAAATACACGCCAACAACTTCAGTCTTCAGTTTTCTGTTGCTGTCTCTTCACCGTCGCCTGTGCATTCAAGGTTCGGCCCTAAGAACATCATAATATTCAGCCTCATTCACCATATCTCAAATTAGGCATTTCTTAGACGACATTGTCAAAAGAGTATTGTTAAATGAAACAACATACCTACAATTTAAACTGTTGATATCAATCTTTGGCTATATATGAAGATCGATCGCTATATCTTCAAACTGAAATTTCTGCAATAAAATGAACAATCAGGGGGTCAACTCATCAACATAGATGTAAGGAATTCAAACGATTACCTAAATATCCTAATAAAGGCTTGCAGAAACCTTTGTGTTGAATAATTTACCTCATTGACATGAATTACGGGACCAAATTAAATCCAAAATCACTAAAGCTATCATTAAACTGGAAAATCCATATTCTATCGAAAGAAGCCTAAAGAATATGAAAAATCTTTAGATAATTAGGGTTAATAAACTTACTTACTTGATTTAGGCACAACTGAACGTATGCAATCGCATATTTTTTTGCAACATCTTCCTCTCCATCTTAAAATAAGAACACCCTGAAAGATAAAAATTAACATATAACAAAAATCAACTATTTTGCCCAAAATAAAAAAAAAATCAAAATCTAGTAAAAGCCCAAACCTGTCTGTAACAATTCACATTTTCACATCTTTTACGACAATAAACATATAACTATTTATTGTAAACTTACGGACGATATCTCCTCTTCTCATTTTTATCAAATACATCCGCTAATAACACGCACTCTTTCTAGGTGAGTTAACATTTATATGTATGTTTATGTATATGTTATGACTGATGTTTATAATAATGGAGGAGGCGGGATGGTAGGGAGGCGTGGAGTGTTGAAGCCGCGGTATAAAGTTTACAAGGGATAAGTTTTGGAAATGATCTAAGGTGGTTTTTAAGTTTAGTTTTTTTTATTTGTTTTTATTTTGATTGATAAATGAAAGATAGGTATTCAAAAGTTTGACTCTTAACAATATTATGTTAAGTTTACATATAATTTTAGACTTTTTCAATTGTTTGTTATTATGGTAGTATAAAGATACGTTTGAATAAAACTAATTTTAATGAATCAATAATATTTACTAAATCTTCACTTAAATTTTAATTAACTTTGTTAAATACTTTAATTTTTTTATAAATTTTCTATCGGTAAAAATCTGTATCAGAGTCGTTGTAACTACTACCACAACAAGATTAAATCAAATGCTCCACTTAAACCAACTTTAATTAAACTATAATAAGCCTTATCCAAGATGCAAACTTTAAGTTTATTACCTAGTGGATTATAAGCTCACTTTTGCCCCCTTTGCTCCAAAATCACACGGCAACACAAACACCTCTAAGCATGCATGAACTATCACTTCCTATAATGTCCCTAGTACATATTATAATATATATAAGCCTTGCCTTACTTTGACTATACAAGCTAGGAAGACTTATCATCCATTTTGACAAAGCAAAATTCACACAGAAACTCTCTCTTGGTTCTATCTAAATTCGGAAACACAAAAACATCAAACACATACATACTCTTTCAAATTTAATCAACACTATCCTATTACTTTACCATATAACATAACACAGAATAAATTATACAACAAAAAATTTAATCGCCTTTTTGCTTTTGTCTTTCCTTCCGGTCACTTATTCCCAACAAAAGAAGAAGCTTCCAACACTTTATATCTGCATAAGAATACATACACTTCATTTCCATATGCTAAAGCTTTTCCTATGTAAACAATGATTTCCAATCACTCACACCCAAGCTCTACCTATTTTTTTTTTGAAACTTATACACGTTTGAATGCAAGGCTCAAGAAAGGGACCCTTCCCATTTTTGCTAAAACACTACTATTTGATGATAAAGAAGCATAAACCATCCTAACTATTCTATATATTAAGGAACTCTACCTTAACATAGTGATGTAACACTTTCTAAAAACTAAACACAATTTGCTTTCTTCTTGCTAGGGGTATTAGGGTGCACGGCAGTAAGCTCAAGAAAAGGGGCAAGCAAACAAAATTTGGTTAATTATTTTGTGTATATCAAGGGTTTATTGTAGAAAGGGTTCTAGTTTGGTTGATTTTGGTTAAACATCTTGCTAAATCTCATCATCATCCTCACTAAGGTTTACATCTTTTTATTATACTTTCATTTCATATATTTCTTAGTTGTGTACATTTTCTTTACAAGTTATATCACCACTTAGTTTATATTTTAACAAGTGTTTAAGAAAATCAAGAATATACATAAATTTGTTGATACTTACACATGGATGAAATATAAATAGCAAACAAGATGGAACACTTAAAAATATTTATTTTGATATATTTCAAGTGCTAGTTAATTTAGTAAACTAGTTGTTAAATATATTGTTCATGAATTTGTTTATATAGTTTTGTAGTTTATTTTATGTTCTTGACATTTGTACTTGTGAAATGGAAGTGAAATAGATGACTATAAATTAGTGGACTTTATTTACAAAAAGATTGTCGTATTGTCAAACCTAGTGGACTTGTAGCATAAAAAGTGTAGTAAAAATAGTAAAGAAAAGTATATAAATACTTTTATTAAAAACAGTTGGTACATACTGTTTCGACACGATTTTCTAGGCACTCTATAAACTTAAAAATATGTTAGTTCATCTTCTCACGATTCCGTGCATATAAAGAACTCGAAAAACGGACATAAAACGAAGAAGTTATAGCCGATTTAAGTTTGACGAAAAACTAGTATGTTTGACAGCTTTGCAAGTTTTCGGACTTTCTGTCCAGTTTACGGAAACGTATTTTTGACCCTTTTCGGGTCCGTGTCGGGAAATATTTATAAAAGAGAACTTGTAGATTATGATTTTCCGTTAAATCCTCGAGTTGGAACGACCCGTAACTCATTATAACGAAGGAGATACGCCCTCTTAAAGTCGGACCATTTTTCTGAAAAATTAATAAAGTTCCTCACCTATTTTATAAATAATAGTTTGATTGTTTTTGATAGTGAATTAGATTTTCGAGTGTTTTCTGGTCCTTTGACAATAAAAACCTTAAAAAATAATAGTGTAACAATCTATAGAATAATTAATAACGCGTTAAAAACTTATATATATTATTTACGAATTCAATTAAACTATATATTTTTACACATCGTAAGCGATTAAATTTAATTGTTGGACTAATAGACTATTTTCTACATGATCACACACACACACACACACACACACACACACACACACACACACACACACACACACACACATATATATATATATATATATATATATATATATATATATATATATATATATATATATATATATATATATATATATATATATATATATATATATATATAAACATCGACATTAAATAACAAGGACAATATAGAAAACTATTTTTACAAGTGTACTTATGTACAATTACATAGACATTTAATTACAAACTTAACTTACACACTTAGTTTATAAACTAAACAAAAACTATTAGGTGGTGATCTAACTAAATAAATGCATTGTTGTATTATTATTCAAGTATACATCCTTATACACCTATATCTAAGTAGGTTGCATTTCCCGCTGAGTTGTGCGACAAATATGATTGATCACTCATTCAAGTCACATCATCACTTAAGTTGAGTTTATAGATCCCCCACTTTTATACTTTTCAATCATTTATCAAATCTCGTGAGAGATCATGTTTGTTTTTAGCTAAACTGAATGCAAGTACATTTTACAATTCTAAATATTACGATGCCTAGTAGCTATAACCCACTATCCCTTCATCATGAACTATTAAGTGCATATATGTAATTGTTTACTTGCATTATGTACCGCGAATGTTATGATAGATCTATCTGATATTAACAACCCCGTTCGGCAAGTAGCAATCTGCAGAATTCCGGTTGAACGAAACGACAAACGCATACCATGTCGACTCATAGATGTTTACGGGCTGAACATCTAAATTGGGCACATCAATTATATTAGTTGATACATTCATTGTTGAGCTTCAGTGTCATAAGCTTAGTGCATTTCGTAATACATTTTTGTGATATTGTAATTGCTACTCTATTACAGGGAAATCTTGCTATCCGCATTTCGTAATACATTTTTGTGATATTGTTGACGCTTTAAAACATGTTTTCTCAGGTACTTAAGTGCTAGGTTCTAGCTTGATGTGCATTGGAGTCTAAACAATACAAGATTACTTTTCAAACGACACTTAGAGGTCGTTCTCTCATGACTTGTATAATGGTATTATGAAGTAATGCCCCTGAAACATCATTTCCGCTGCGACCCATTTTGGGGGTGTTACAGATTGGTATTCAGAGCCAAGGTTATAGAGAACTAGGTTGCATAATTTACCTAACTATAATCATTTTCAAACATTGCACCATATAAAAGTTTTTCAAGAGACATACATACATTACTGGTTTGCATCTAGTATACATGCTTACATGACATGCACCATTTTAGCATTAGTTGGTTATACTAAGTGCTTACATAGGTTATATACGTGCTTACATGATATATATATAGAGAGACATATATATACTTACATTTCCTTACGTATATCTTACATTTATATAAGAATTATTTATATAAATACTAGAACATTTCTCAAAACATTACGAATAACAAAATGGTCCAAAGAATCTTACTAGACATTAACATAGCATCTCACAACATTTCATCTTTAGAGCACGACTTAGAGAACTAAACTAATTTTTTTATTACTCCTCTAATTTTAAAGAATCATGCCTGTAACAAGACAAGGAGACACTACCATCATGACTCTAGAAACTGTTCAAGCCATGATCAATCAGGCACTACAAAGAAACTCTACCAACACTCATGATAACGGAAGCCAAAATTCGGGTGGAGGACATGGAATGCCCGTGCAACCTGCACGTGTTTGTTCCTACACTGACTTCATGAAATGCCAACCCTTGAACTTCAAGGGAACTGAAGGCATTGTTGGCTTGTCTCGATGGTTTGAGAAGATGGAATCAGTATTCCACATCAGTGGTTGTGCTATTGACAACCAAGTGAAATTCACTACCTGCACTCTGGTAGGTGCTGCACTAACCTGGTGGAATGATCATGTGAGAACCTTAGGTCATGATGTTGCTTATGCTATGACTTGGGAAATTTTCAAAAAGAAGTTGATGGACAAATACTGTCCAAAAGGTGAAATCAAGAAACTTGAAATTGAACTATGGAACTTGAAGGTCTAAGGAAATGATGTTGGAGGTTACACTCAGCGTTTCCAAGAATTGGCCTTGATGTGCACTAAATTCCTTTCTGATGAGACCGAGAAGGTCGACAAGTACATCAGTGGACTTCCCGATAACATTCATAGAAATGTTATGTCCGTAAGACCCAAGACTCTTGATGATGCTATCGAGTTGGCCAACGACTTGATGCATCAGAAACTTTGCACTTATGCGGAAAGGCAAGCTGAGAACAAGAGAAAACTCGATAACAACAACCAGGCTCAACAAAAACTTCTCAAGAAACAAAATGTGGTTCAAGCATATGCTGTAGGGTCTGGGGAGAAGAAACCGTACGGAGGATCTAAACCTTTGTGCCCTAATGCAACTATCACCATGATGGAGAGTGTGCACCCAAGTGCACCAACTATAAGAAAGTCGGTCATTTGACAAAGGATTGTTGGCATCCCATTAATGCTAACAACCAAAGAACTATCACTTGCTATGAATGTGGGAATCAAGGGCACTATAGGAGTGATTGCTCGGTGTTGAAGAACCAAAGTACTGAAGCCCGAGGAATGGTGTATGCCTTAGGAGGAGGAGAAACTGACCAAGACATTAACAACATGGAAGACGATATCAATGCTTAGACTCTATCTCCTCAAAAAGTTCTTGTTGTATTTTCTCTTAAAAATTTCCATTGTACTGTATGAACAATTTCAAATCATCTATCAAATCAATGTGTTTTGAAAATTTCGTCAAATTTAATTTAATCCTCTATTTATTTATTCAATTCATTCCCACAAATATTATGAAATCAGAACACTATTTTGATGAAAATAAGCATAGCATCGTTAGCCCTCAAATATACATAGCCTGATCACTTATGTATAATTCAGGAAAGTACCATGCCATGCTGAGAAGTAGTAACCGTAGAACTAAAAAAATAATCAAATTTTCTACTTATATTCTCGAAGGATAACCCACCGACAAGTTCAATCGCCATCAAGAAATTGAGACCCGTACCAATGTGATCCCACCTTAAGATAGCAAATTGACTTAACACGTATTAGGAGGATTAAGACAAGTATATACACCTCTTCATCAACACTATTCTCGAAGGCAACTCAAACTGAATTGTGGGACGCAATTCTTTTAACACGAGGAGACTGTAACAATTTGCATTTTCACATCATTTTACGTCAATAAACTCTCAAATATTTATTTTAACTTTTACGCGGTTACACTTTTTTCAACCGTTTAGTTAAATCGCTTAAACTAAAAAAAATAACAAACAACGTAAACCGAAATCAAACAAATAAATGTCTACGTCAAACAAGTGTTATATAATTATTACAAATATAATTTATAACTTTTCATATTTTATTTTACGACATTTAAACTTGGGTAAAGATATATGAAATCCATTCTTGCTATAACCCAATTACCCAATGTATAAAGCCCATTATCCCTTTTATAAAACCTCTCAATACCACGTGATGAACTTAGCTGTGTTTCTTGTATCAGCTTCCTAAGCAAACCAACAGTACTCACCTTTTAAACCATGTACATTGACTATGTAAAAACCCAAGGATTCCTTGCCTTATATGAATCAACATACAAATGTGACCACTTCATTGACTACTTTACCACTTTTGCCCCCTTTGCTCCAAAATCACACGGCAACACAAACACCTCCAAGCATGCATGAACTATCACTTCCTATAATGTCCCTAGTACATATTATAATATATATAAGCCTTGCCTTACTTTGACTATACAAGCTAGGAAGACTTATCATCCATTTTGACAAAGCAAAATTCACACAGAAACTCTCTCTTGGTTCTATCTAAATTCGGAAACACAAAAACATCAAACACATACATACTCTTTCAAATTTAATCAACACTATCCTATTACTTGTACCTATACATACACATGAATAAATTATACACAAAAATTTAATCCCCTTTTTGCCTTTTGTCTTTCCTTGCCGTCACTTCCCAAACCAAAAGAAGAAGCTCCAACACTTTTATCTTGCATAGAATACATACACTTCCATTTCCATGCTAAAGCTTTTCCTATGTTAACATGTGATTTCCAAATCACTCACAAGCTCTACCTATTTTTTTTTGGGAACTTATACACGTTTGAATGCAAGGCTCAAGAAAGGGTCTCCCATTTTTGGCTAAAACACTACTATTTGATGATAAAGAAGCTTTAAACCATGCCTAAACTAATTCTATATAAAGGAATCTACCTAACTAGTGATGTATCACTTTCTAAAAACAAAACACAATTTGCTTTCTTTTGCTTGGGGTATTCACGGCAGTAGCACACCAAAGGAGAAGACAAGATTGGTTAATTATTTTACTAAGTAGTATTATTAAAGTTTGGTTACAAATCAAAGGGTTCTAGTTTGGTTGATTTTGGTTAAACATCTTGCTAAATCTCATCATCATCCTCACTAAGGTTTACATCTTTTTATTATACTTTCATTTCATATATTTCTTAGTTGTGTACATTTTCTTTACAAGTTATATCACCACTTAGTTTATATTTTAACAAGTGTTTAAGAAAATCAAGAATATACATAAATTTGTTTGTAATGTCTTTCTAGCTCCTTGCTAGTTTTTTTTAATAAAGTTGCCGTTCAAAAAAAAATATATACATAAATTTGTTGATACTTACCCATGGATGAAATATAAATAGCAAACAAGATGGAACACTTAAAAATATTTATTTTGATATATTTCAAGTGCTAGTTAATTTAGTAAACTAGTTGTTAAATATAATGTTCATGAATTTGTTTATATAGTTTTGTAGTTTATTTTATGTTCTTGACATTTGTACTTGTGAAATGGAAGTGAAATAGATGACTATAAATTAGTGGACTTTATTTACAAAAAGATTGTCGTATTGTCAAACCTAGTGGACTTGTAGCATAAAAAGTGTAGTAAAAATAGTAAAGAAAAGTATATAAATACTTTTATTAAAAACAGTTGGTACATACTGTTTCGACACGATTTTCTAGGCACTCTATAAACTTAAAAATATGTTAGTTCATCTTCTCACGATTCCGTGCATATAAAGAACTCGAAAAACGGACATAAAACGAAGAAGTTATAGCCGATTTAAGTTTGACGAAAAACTAGTATGTTTGACAGCTTTGCAAGTTTTCGGACTTTCTGTCCAGTTTACGGAAACGTATTTTTGACCCTTTTCGGGTCCGTGTCGGAAATATTTATAAAAAAAGAACTTGTAGATTATGATTTCGTTAAAACACGAGTGGATTGACCCGTAACTCATTATAACGAAGGGAGTTACACCACCTTAAAGTCGGACCATTTTTCTGTAAAAAATTAAATAAAATTTACTGCACCTATTTTATAATTAATAGTTGCTTGTTTGAATATGAATTAGTTGTTTTCAAGTGTTTTCGGGTACGTTTTTGGTCTATAAAAACCTTTAAGAAATATTAGTGTACAATATGTATAATTTTAAATTTAATCTTGTTTTAAAACTTTATATTATATTGTTTTACGGAATTCAATTAAACTATATATTTTGACCACTTTGTAAATAATTAAATTAGTAAAAACGAGCGTAAGCGGATTAAATTTAATTGTTGGACTAATAGACTATTTTCTACATGATCAAACACATATATATAAACATCGACATTAAATAAAAGGACAATATAGAAAAATATTTTTACAAGTGTATTTATATACAATTACATAGACATTTAATTACAAACGTAACTTACACACTTAGTTTATAAACTAAACAAAAACTATTAGGTGGTGATCTAACTTAATAAATACATTGTTGTATTATTATTCAAGTATACATTCTTACACGACCTATATTTAATTAGGTTGCATTCCGGCAAGTTGTGCCGACTTATATTGATTGATCACTCATTCATTCACACCATCACTTGAGGTGAGTTTATAGTCCCCACTTTTATACTTTTTCATATTTGTACAAATCTCGGGGTGAGATACATGTTTGTTTTACAAAATGGACACAAGTAAATTTAAATTCATATATTACGAGTTTTGCCTAGGTAGATATAACTCACTATGCCCTTCAATCATGAACTCGTTATTGCTTATATGTAATTGTTAAATTTCATAGTGAGACGCGATATGTTATGATAGATCTATTTGCGGAAATTAACACCCCAGTTTATCGGGCAAAGTACGCTGCTAGTATTTCCGGTTGACGGAAACGACGAACGCTTTTCCATGTCGGATTCTTTGATGTTACGGGTTTGTACATCTCTTGGGACATTATTTAACGTAGTTGATACATACATTGTTGAAGCTTCAGTGTCATGAGCTTAGTGCAATTAGTAATACATTTTTTTGTGATATCTGTAAGTTGCTACTTGTATTACAGGGAAATCTTGACTATCCAATTCATTTAAAATTTATAAACCTATAAATTCACCAAATTATTGTTGAGTTTTAAAACATGTTTCTCACGGGTACATAAGTGCTAGGTGCTTACGTGATGTGATTGGTGTCAATATACAAGATTACTTTTCAAACAACACTTAGAGGTCGTTCTCTCATGACTGGTGCAATGGTATTATGAAGTAACGCTCCCGGAACATCATTTCCGCTGCGACCCATTTTGGGGGTGTTACATAATTAACCTATTATACATTAAGTGTGCGTACGACGTCTTTTTGCCACTAATATGGCTTAATGAATGTCGTTTTGATTCAAGCTGTGTCGTTTCGGTTTAGTGGGTTATTAGTTGGGCCATTAGCATTGGATCAGTGAGTGTTGTCTTTTTGAGACCAAGTTTTGCTATAAACTATGCGGTTGGTGGTGGAAGTGTACCGAGCAAGTTGAGTGGCTGGTGGAACATGTGTCTTCTTCAATAGGCAAACAATGGGCGACAACTACAAAACGAAGCTTCTACAATACATAACTTTCTATTGCATATCTTTCTTCTATGTCTTTCTCTCTCAAAATATTCACATGTACTAAAGAAAACACATTTCGAGATTTTTGGTGGTGTTAAAGAAACTAAATTGTCATCTTTATCATTTATGTTAAGGTCAGAAATTAAGGTTAATTTCTTAATATGTTTATTTGTATAAGTTTTGGAAATGGTGTATTGCATGTAGTGTTTGGAAATGTTTCTAGGTTTTTTTTACCTGATTTTATTCATTTGTTGCAGGTTGGAACTTCAATTTTTGTTATTCGATCTTTATTAAGGGCATGTTTTGGGTCGTTGTTGAAATCTGTAATTTTATGATGTTTTGAGTGTATAAGATTTTGTATAGATTGTATTGCATGTGGTGTTTTCACCTTTTTCAAGATTTTTTGACCTTATTCGGTTAGATTTTTGAAGTTTAAGGATATGGTTTGTGCTTTTGAGGTTTTAGATGTTTTGCATGTGATTGATTGCAAATGTATTCTTGCCCATATTAGAAAGCCACAGTTTTTTACGTCAGTTTTCATTCTTTATAGTGGTAGAGTTTCTTTAGTAGGTTTCATTGATTTTTGTGTCATGTGTGATTAACGATCGGTGTATAATTGCTTCTCGATATGTTTTAAAATTTGGTATGTGGGCATGGCTTTTTGGACTGAAAAAATTTAAAGAAATCGTTGCCGAGCCGTCTGTGATGAAACTGTTGAAGCAAAAAATTATGAACTATCATTTTTAGAAATGAAAAATACAACAAAAGCTGATCGAAAATGGTTCATGTACTATTGGCCAGCAAATGATAATAGTTGTGTTTGCTGGTAACTTTTATTATCTAGTAGGCGTGTTTTTGGTGTCTTATATTTGAAGCTTGATATGTGGTTATAACTTTTGATTCAATAAGTTGTGTACAAGGTGAGCTAAGAAGTTTTTATCTCTTAATTGTTGTTCTATAAGGTGGCTTTGGAAAGAAAAATGGGTTTGTTTGTGTTAGTTTAAATTTATGGATTAGTATAATATCTATTTGTGAGTTTTCACATGTGTGTTTGTGGTTTATTTAAGCTTTCTACAATGTTTTAGTGTCTCATATTTGAAGCTTGATATGTGGTTACAAGTTCTGCTTTTATAAGTTGTGTGTAAGATGAGCTAAGAACTTTTGATTTCTTAATTGTTGCATGATTTTATAGGTTATGTATAAGTTATGGTTTTGGCTAAGCTAATAAATTTTGGTTAAATTAATTTTTGACATGCATTTTAAATATTAATATGTGTTTATAAGTTTTAATTCTGTTAGCCTCAAAATATTGAGTCGAACAAAGAAAGCAACGGTCATTATAGATAAAGTCGGGTCTTTACGTCTTAAGAACTGTATAATGATTGTAATAGACAAGTCGGGAACATGGGCTCGAGAGATAATCAATATTGTACGTGTTACGAGCCTCAATCCCAACCAAAGTTGAGCCTGACCAATCTTACTAAACCCTATACGCCTACCAGGCTTAGGAAAGTATAAATACCCCCTCCTAGCATGTTAGGAGGGTTGTTGGTTCATTTGTGTTTGCAAGGAATCATACCATTATCTTCCTTATCTCTAAGCTTCTTTATCTCTCTACCATCTTACTTTCTCTCTCTAGAATCATACTTGGTTTATGTTTTTGTGATTGTGAAATGACATAGAATAGTGGACAACATGTGGTATCAATCGCCCGAGGTAAAAAAAGGTGGATTATGGCTTTTTTTTGCTTATTATTACTTATTAGTACACGGTTTGATATATAATGACTTAAAAAAACATAAAACTTGATCATTTTACGAATTTTCTTAACAAACTTTATGTTTTTATACATCTAAAACGTGTTTAGAACAAGACTGTGGCGAAAAGGTTTAAACTTGAACGTTTAGAATCGTTTTTTGTAGTTTTTGTGTTGCGGAATTGGTTCGAAAAAGTATCGAGTGTAGAAACAAAGGACACAACGAGTTCCTTGTTTCTAGGACATGTACAACGAGTATATAACTTGCAATTCAACGAGTTTAGCATGGGTTTGCAACGAGTGTAAACTCACAGATTTAAGTGAGTGATGCCGCGGGTTGCACCACAAAAGTTTTACAACCCTCCTAGGCATAGTACCTAATCGTTGTAGTGTAGTATAGGTAAGACTTGAGGGTTATTATCGTTCTCTAGGGGAATAGTTTAGGTAGGCTAGAATTGTATGCTTACTAAGGTCTAAGGGTTGAGGGAAGATTATTTTTGTATTTTATATTTTTTTAAAAGCAAGTAAAATCTCGGGTTTGAAAAGGGGGTTGATTAAACTACTCCTAATTATGCAGAAAAGTAAATTGATGGAAAAACTCGTATGGTTAAACAAACGTGTTTACCTAATCATGCACTACTCCCTAGTTGTTTTCTCTGATTTTATTGCCCGTCACCCTCGTTAGTGTAATGTGTAAGTATTTCCTAATTCAGCAGCAGGTTGGTCAAGTCCACTATCTATGTGACAACCTAGACAATGGTTACCTGCAGACACCGCTCACGTCCAATAGTAAATTCACGCATAATAAATACTTAATTTGAATCCACCCCAAGGTGATCTAGATATGAAGATCTAATCACAGGTATCCTCTAACCTAGTTGTGTTTCCCTAGAGGTCTATGATATGATATGAAGTTCAAATAGCTAGTTTTCTAAAGCCTAACGCGAACATCACTAACACGAATCAATAATAAAAGAGATTGTTGGTCCCAGTTCAACACTTCTATAGATCGAATTCCTTAAGCTTGTTTAAGGTATAGTTATATTAGATAAATCTAACACAACTATAGTAGAAACTTTGTGTGAATGTATTAAAGATTATACGGAATCTAATCTTTAATAAGAAGAATTTTCAATGGAACAGTAAGACACAATGAATTCAACAAAACATAAAAGCTCCAATATTATTAAGCATATAATACGAATACTCTCAAAGTATTAGGGTTACAAAGACCTTAAAGCTGTGACAATTCTATGAATGACTCGTTTTGTTTTGATACTCTATGAAAACTATATCAATATTTATGCCCTAGGACCTCCTTTTATACACCAAGGAGTCCTAGTCGATTTACAATATATTCTTAAGACTTAGAAAAGACTTAGAATATTCTCTCTATGAACTGTTCTATAAAATAACCTAATACTTATCACGTAAGTAATCCAGTAGTAACTGTGAACTAGCAGTACTAACTTTATACTAGCAACACTAACTACTTAGCATATTTTTCATTAAAGTTAATGAACAACACTAACTTTAGCTTAGCAGCAGTAACACAAACCTTAGCAGCAGTAACTTTAAAAAGGCTTTTAATCCCAACAATCCTCCCATAAACTTGATATTCTTCGTCAAAATCTCAAGTTTCTTCATTAAAAGCTTCATTAATCACCAGGAGGATGCTTCCAAACACTTCATTCAGGTACATAGCCTTCCTTAAGCTGTTTCTTGACCAATCTAAGAAGCTCAAATGCCATTTCACACTCATAATCAACTTGAAGCTTCACATCATTGAACATCTAATGTAGTGTGTGATTTGTAAGTGGATATATCTTCTCAACCATTAGATAAAATGGTATGGATTGCATTGTTACACAATAAACTCCACAAGAATCATAAAGCTTCCAGTTCAACACTTTAACTAAACCTTGTTGATTCTTCCATACATTATCTTCAACATGATGTTCAAACATGGTCTTTAAATGATGAATTAACAAATTATCCATGTAATTCACTGGCTCTATCTTCTTAAATCTAGCTTTTACTATACTCCAAAGAACTTTCAAGTCTTCTCTGTCAAAGTTTTTAAGCATCTTTCCAAAAGTTAAATACATCTGAGTCTTACCATCTGCTCTGATAATTTAGAAATATCTTTTCTTCCCTTCTTGGTAGATCTTGTAGTCAACAATGGTTGGAGATTTGATAGATAAAGGTGTAGCATCAATAGTTTTACACTCATCTCAACATCCTGAGACCTGATTTCAAAACATTTCCTTAGCTCTTCAGACTCTTGTCTCTTTCACTTTTTTGTTCTTATAGCTTCATGTTCCAGCTCTTCGTCCTGCTCTTCTTTGAACTGTACTCGTTTGATATCTCTGCTTCAGATTTCTTTGAATTCTCTTCCAGCTCTGTTTTTGCCTTCTTGGAACTCTCTTCTACCAACTCAGTTCTGTATTCAACAAAGGTATTCACCCTTTTTATTGCTTTGTCAAATAATTTTTGAATATTGGCAAAGGACTTGTTCTTCAAATTTTTGGGCTTCTATCCTTCTATGTTTTTCAGATAAGTACACATGATACTCCTTTGTTGAGCTCTTGTTGGCGGTCTGTTCCTCTTCTCTTCTGCTCTATTAGCTGTAAAATATTTTCTTCTTTGCTCTAAGAATTGTACAAACAATCTTTCCTTTTCTTCATCAGTCAATTCTTCTTGCTCTTGAGCTTGCAGTCTTTGAGCCAACTGATAATTAGCTTCAATTTTAGACTGAACATCATCCCAAGCTATGTTGGCTTCTTCAGTTTGATGAGCTTTTTCTCTGGCAAGTCTTTCTTCTTCTTCTTCTTCTTCAGATGGTAGCTTGAAGGCAAGTTCTTTATCAAGTCTCATTTGTTCAAGCCTCTTCATAGGCTTCACTTGTTCCACCACAGGCTCTTCAATCATAATCCCTTTGCCTTTGTCCTGTGGAAGTTTTGGTACATATATTATTATTGTAGGTGTTGTTGTAGTTGTACCCTGCTCTGGTTCTTGTATCACAACCTTAACAGCCTTGGGTTTTGCAATCTTTAACTCTGTCAGTGCTTGAGCCAAAGTAATTTCAACATCAATTATTGTAGCAGTTATTGTAGTTATAGCAGCACTAACTGGAATTGTACTGGCAGTACTAACTGTTGTAGCAACAGCATTAACTGTTTCTTCAGCAACACTACCCAACTTAGCCTTTTCAATAATAGTAGTAACTTCTTCAACCACACTTCTTGTTTCCTCAGCAGTTTTAACAACATCTACATTGTCAACAATCACCTCATCACCATCTAAGTCAATAACACCAAATATATCTTCATCAGTGTGAACATTGACTAAGTAAATATCTTTATTAGCATCAATATCAGCTATCCTCCTCTGTTTGGATGCATCCTCTTCACCCAAACCTTCATCTTAAGAGGATTCAACCCTTCTTGATGAACCAACTTTGTACATTCTTTTAAGCCCATGAGTTCTTGACTTATTCCTCCTCTCTAGCTTTTTAACTCTCCTTTTTAAACTTGCAATCTCATTAGCTTGAGTGGTCTTTGTAGTATCCAAATCAAGAACCCTTTGTTGTAAATTTGTACATAGTTCCATTAATTCATTAAGTTTCAGACTATTCTCACCACTTCGAAGTGTGTTACCTCTTACGAGTAGTGGATCATTGGATGTTTTAGATACATTCTCAAACCTAGTTTGAGCAATAGTATCCCCCATGGTTTCTTGGCACCTAGGACCACCACCTGAAGTAGTTCCTAAGGAACTAGATTCATTAGGTGTTGCCTTGGTTCGGGTCTTAGTTACGTTACCACTGTCCTGCTCTGCTTCTAAGCTAGAAGAAGTAGTGGCAGCCCTCACCAAACTATCATCCATCTCTTCATTGACAGCCTCATCTGCTATATTGTCTGTAGGACCACTAGACTGAGGTATCTGAGTGTCCTTTCTCTTTGGCTTCCTAGGTTTTTATTTCTTTTGAGGTTGAGATGTTGATGGTTGAATAATGGTAGATGTGTGATGGGGATCAATGGGATTTGCTGAACCTTCACCTATTTCTGCTTGATCTTGTACCACCATTGTTTGGAATAATGGTGTTTCTCTTCCAGAAAAACCTTTTCCTACCCTTCTCATATTCCGAAATATCTTCTTAGTGTGAGAGGGTGCAATATATATTCTGTTGTGAGTAGGCATCCCTTCAAGTTTTTTTATCCAAAAAGACTTGTATAAACCTTTGATACATCAAAAAAATTCCTGCATTATCCAAGTTCTTCACCATACTTTCAAAAATGTACTTTGAAAAGTTAAACTTCTGATTTGTAGCTAAACAGATAATTACAGATGCCATAGTGCTACTAAACTCATTCCATGCAGTAGTCTTAGAACTTAGGCATTGTAAAATAGTATGAATAAGGAATTTCCATTGTGGGGGAAAAGAATGCTTTATAGAAAGTGAGTTTTTGTGTAATTTGCTCATACCCCATTAATGCAAGTTGTTCAAAGATTGTAACATTTGGTAGACAATCAACACCTTCAGCAACTTCTAGTTGAAGATCTCTTCTAACAATCGAGTCAGTGATGATGATCCTCTTTTTATCCATTAGGGCATGTAACTGTACTTCCCCATTGACAGTTTTGGCTTTGACAGTAGACCAGAATTGTTCTATGCACGAAATATATATAGTTGGATTGATCGTTAGTGCATATCTTATAGGGTTTGCATTCAGAAAACGTGACCAAATTGTGAGTATCAGCAAACTTTAGATCTGCCATTGGTGTTGGGTTTTGATAATGAATGATAAAATTGAGTTAGGGTTTGTGATTAGAGAGTATATGAGTGAATGAAATCGATTAAATGAGTGATTGAAACCCTTAATCGAAGTATTATGAAAATACCCTCAACAACATTAACTGTTACCAGCAGTAGTAAGTTATGCCTGGCAGCATTAACTTTCAAAAGCAGTAGTAAGTTTATGCCTAGCAGCATTAACTTTCACCAGCAGTTGTAAGTTTATGCCTAGCAGCATTAACTTTGGGCCACCAGCATTAACTCTAATTCCATTCCAAACACTCTGTCTGCTTTTAATATATTCAACCCTCTTTCTGTTTTTCAACTCACCACTTCTCTCAATTCTTTTACTCACCAAATCACCCTGTCTGTTTTTATTCCACACAGCTTTCTTTCTGTTTTTATTTTCACCAATTCTCTTAATTATTTTTCTCACCAAAACTCTCTGTCTATTTTCTCTAATAACTAGCTTTTCCATCATCAATCTAACACTTATCTTTGCTTTTTCTGCCAAAAGTTAGTCCAAAAACCAAGAAAACACAATCCATAGAAATTTTCACAATAATCACAGTATTAATTATACCTAATAGTATTAAGTATAACTAACAATAGTAACTCAGTAGTATTAAGTATAATTAGCAGCACTAATTATACTTAACAGCAGAAACTTTTAATGACATGAATAATAGTACTAATTCATACAAAACTTTACAAAAACATAAAGAGAAAAAAGATTTTAAGGATTTAGCATTCCAATACTAGCAATCAAATATTAAAACCTACTTACATCAAAAGCTTTTGTAAGTAAATCTGCAACATTCTTGTCAGTATAGATTTTGACCATTTGAATCAACTTCTTTTCATTGCAATCCCTAATAAAATGATGTTTAATCTCTATATGCTTTGTTTTTGAATGAAAAATAGGATTTTTAATTATGCAAATAGTACTGTTATTATCAATAAAGATCTTGGTATGCATAAAATTATACCCATAATCAAGTAGTTAATTCTGAATCCAAAGCACTTGTCCACAGCAACTTGAAGCAGCCACATACTCAGCTTATGTTGTGGAATTTGCAACCACTATCTGTTTCTTGCACTGCCATGATATTAATCTACTTCCAAGGAATTGACAACCTCCTGTTGTAGACTTCCTATCCAAGCTTGCTCCAGCATAATCACTATCAGTGTATGCTACCAAATCAAAAGGAGAATCTTTTGGATACCAAAGGCCCAATTTTGGTTGACCTTTTAAGTACCTAAAAATCCTTTTCACAGCATGAAGATGTGAAACTTTTAGATTGACTTGGTATCTAGCACATGCACATACTGCAAACATGATGTCAGGTCTTGAAGATGTAAGATACATCAATGAACCAATCATTGACCTATACATATGAACATCCACTTCTTCACCATCTTCATCTTTGAGCAAAGGCTTTTGAGTTTCCATTGGTGTGCTTGCAGTCTTGACTTCTGTAAACCCAAATTTCTTTAGAATTTCACCAACATATTTATCTTGACTAATAAATATGCCATCCTTCTTCTGCTGCACTTGTAATCCCAAAAAGAATGTAAGTTCTCCCATAGAACTCATCTGAAATTTTTCATGCATCAACTTCTCAAATGCATTGCACAGCTCCTTCTTTGTTGAACCAAAGATGATATCATCCATATAAACTTGGACAAGCAAAATATTACCTTTGTGCCTTTTGATGAATAAGGTTTTGTCAATTTTCCCTCTTTGAAACTCATTGTCCAACAGATATGTTGACAAGGTTTCATACCAAGCTCTAGGAGCTTGATGTAGTCCATATAGCGCTTTTTCAACCTTGTACACTCTACCAGGAAAGTCTGGATCTTCAAATCCTGGTGGTTGACATAGATACACCTCTTCTTCAATCTTTTCATAGAGAAAATCACTTTTTACATCCGTTTGATACACCACAAAATCTTTAAATGAAGCATAAGCCAAAAATAGCCTGGTTGCTTCAATTCTTGCAACAGGGGCAAAGATTTCATCATAGTCAATCCCTTCTTCTTGTGTGTACCCTTGAGCAACCAATATTGCTTTGTTTCTTATCACAATTCCTCTTTCATCCTTTTTATTCTTGAAGACCCATTTAGTGCCGATAGCCCTTTTTCCATTTGGTAAATCTACTAAAGTTCAAACTTCTTGTAGCTTGAATTATAGAAGCTCTTCCTGCATAGCCTTTATCCAGGTTGGATCCTTTAATGTATGAATTACCTTTTTGGGTTCTTCTTGTGATAAAAAGCAAGCAAACAAGCAGTTTTAAAAGTCTTTATGGTTTGTTCTTTGTTGAATAGTACTAACAAACCTATGTTCCTCTAAATTCTTTGACATTCTTCTTGTTTGTGTAGCTGATTGCAAATCTCCAATCACTTGATCAAGAGGATGATCTTTATGAATTCTTGTAGTTAGATTAGGACTGACTTAGATTGTTGTATTCAAGTTGTTCATGTCAGCCTCTACACCATAATCTTCATCATCTCTTATGAAGCCAAATATGCTAATATCTTCCAAAGAAGACATATTTGGATCAAATGGAAGTTCAATGCTTGTTTTTGCACCAACATCATTAACCTCATTTGTGCTAGCAGCATTAATGTTGTTAGTGTTGTTAACATTATCATCCTTCTCTTGATTTAATACTTTGTTATCACTTTGTTTGGTGGGCACAATGATAATTGATTTATAAATTTCGAATGTTCTTGAGAAACGTGAAATCATTGTTAATAAATATACTTATTTATTACGTCGTTAATTAAACCCGTTTAATGTCCGTATCTTAATATTCGACCGATTCGTTAAGTGTTTTATTAATTCACTTTTGTTCACAATATACCCTTAAGTTTCTAGATATTTCACTTTAGTCCATAGGTTTATAAAATATAGATATTTACACTTTAAACCCTTTAATTTCGATAATTACATAAGTAGTCCTTTAAGTTTACAAAATTGTAATTTAGGTCTTTATAGTTACACTTCAGTCCCTGAGTTTCAGAATGTTTCAAAAATAGTCCCTGGAGTTATCACAATTCGAAAATGACAATTTAATCCCTTAAGTTTCGAATTGTACATTTCTAGTCCCTCGATTTACAAAAATTGCATTTTAGCTCCAAATAAAACTCAACAAGTGGCATTTCTTTTTGTTAAGTTCAAATAAGTTGTAAAAGCTGTTTTCGACTTATAAATAATATTTTTGGCTTAACGGGCCTTATTGGGCCCGTTAAGGTCCGTTTAGCGTTTTAAAGGTCCGTTATAGTTTTAATAAGTCTAAAGGTCCTCAATAAGCTCAGTGGGGCCTGATAAGCTGTAAATAAGCTCGGGGAGCTTATTGTAGCTTATTTCGAGCTTATTGGCTTACGGCCCAATACTCACCCGTATGAAACAGTTAAGGGTCCTTTAGGTTATCTAACTTAATTCTTGGCTTATATAGTGCTTTAGGGTCTTTTTCATTTCAGCTTATTTAAATAAGCAAATAAGCACTCGTTAGTGGGCCGTTGGGCCCATTTAAGACCCGAAGAGGGTTTTAGGCCTTTCGGTTGGGTCCCTTTGGGTCCATTAAGTGTAATTAAGTCCATTAAATCAATTAAGCTGTCAATAAGCTCAGCGAGCTTATCTTGGCTTATTTTGAGCTTATTGGGCCCGAAAGCCCAATAGCTTACTCGACGAACACCCTTAAGGGTTTATAGGCTTTGCTAGCTCATTTCCAATTTACATTAAGCCCAAACAATCTGTTTTCTTTTTCAGCTTATTCAAAATAAGCTATAAGCATCTCACCTTGGTCCGGCTTAGTACTGTTAAGGTTCGAGAAACATGGCTCGTTGGTTTTCTTTCTAAAAAAGGTATGGAAGGTCAAAGTTTTGATGAACAACGACACACAGGTGATAGTGATCCTAGATAAGCTCGAGGGACTTATAAATAAGCCGTGGCTTATCAAACGAACTTGTTTGGACCGGTTTGGTCCCGGGTCGTGTACCCTTGAAGGTTTAACAAGCCCACGATGGCCCATTGATTTTCCCCTAGCAAACCATACTTATTCAAAAGATCCTAGTGATAAAAGGTTACGTATTTAGCTCGTATGCACATCGAATTTTTACATGCAATGTTCGTTAAGCAACTTGTATTATCGTTACCAAGTCCTAGTGTCGCTGTAGTCAAGTGTACACGTTTAGTTTATTGTAGGCCGCGAACAACCCCTCTTTTTATGTATCAATAAGTAAATATAAATATAAATACACAACAAAGGATCAGAATTACGCGAGACCAAGAAAACCGGAAGCAGTATAGGGTGTCTCCGGGTCGTTATGTCCCAACGAGGTTGGAATGGAAAATCTGAAAGAACGATTGATTATTTGTGTTTTGATGTCCACAGGAATGCATATACCATAAAACGGATAAAAAAAAGCAAAGCACAAAAAATAGCAAGTGAATATGCTAGAAACAAGAATAAAAACAAGGAATTGACAAAAACTCTTTAACACTTTTACACAACGGCACAAATAACTAATCTAAATCTAAATAAAGCAAATGAAGCATACAATGCAGCTTAAATTAAACAAGAGAAAAACACAACAGTATTAACAATCCTGTACCACCCAGTATTAACAACCATATTAACTTAGAGTTATTACAAGCCTTTTATACAGTAGTACTGTTTGCTAAAGGTTATTACAGCTAGCCTCAACCAAAACACAATTAAACAAGAAAAAGCAAAAAAGCTAAAACAGGAGGTTACAACCAATAAAAGCACTAAAAGCATAAGATAAGCAACCAGAAAGTGACTATAAAAGAATATCAAATTAGAAAACTAAAACCTGATTAACTCTTACATAATTTTGAAAAGACAAATAAGTTCTAACTGAACACTGTACACTAAAATAAGCTTAAACTTACTCTAAACAAGCTGAAGAAATCTTAAACAAGCTGAAGAATAATAAGCAGATAGCTAAAAATACTACAGTACTAACAATTTTTAACTGACATTACTAACTTGGAGTTAGTACTGCTAGTGTTTAGTTAGTACAGGCTTACGCTTAATCTACTCTAAAAAGCTAAAGAAATCTTAAACAAGCTGAAATAATAAACTGATGAGCTAAATTGAACTGCCAGTACTAACAGTACTAACTAACAGTACTAATCTTGGAGTTAGTACTGGTAGTGTTAAGTTAGTACTGTTCCTAAAATGAACTAGCAGTACTAACCTGGAGTTAGTACTGCTTGTTCAAAACAACCTTTAACATTTCCAAAAATCATTTTTATTTCAAACTAATTAAAAACAGATTATCAAATAACAAAGTAAAACACTTATAAGCAATTTTCAATCCATAATAAGCACTTAAATAAGCATGAATTAGTCTAGCAGTATAAACTTAAAACCAACAGTTGTATTTAAATAAACTAGCAGTTCTGCAATAGATAAGTAAAGTAAGAAAAAGAGAGACTTACTACACCCTTGCTCAAAACAGGGCTAAATCAAGAATCTACAAGCTCTAACTTGTATAAAACAAGTTAGTGAGAGTCCATAAGCCCATCCAGAACTGGCTTATCATCCATAACATAAGCTGTGGTATATTTGAGAGTGAGATTTGTGATTTTCTTTTAACTACTTAACCCTTTTTTTTTCTTACTGAATGAAAACAGCTTATAAGTAAGCTGTGGTGAGAGCTTTTGGAAAACAAAACAATATGATTACGAAACTTAACACTGGTATTGTAAACTGACTTAAAAAAAACTTCAAACTTGCATTAATCTTGAAAATGTTACAAAGCTGAAAGTAAAAAAGCTGTAAATGACTTTGAAATTTAAACTTAAGATTAAAAATTAATCAGTTACTAAAAACTAAAAACTAGATTACTCACTAGATGCCTCAAAGGCTTACAAAAAGCTCTATTTATAGCCGAAGTCTTTGACTTGCAGCTTGGACTTCTTTGTAGAGATAAAACCAAGTGTGCTACTTGTGTGAGGTGAATCTAAATCCAATCCCAGCCGTTGATTTCTTCTGAGCTTCTTTGGAGACAATCTCAGCCATCGAAATGCTTTGGGAATGGAGAGGGATTGCCAACACGGACTTTATAAAGCTGGGGGGGTAGTAATAGGGTGTTGAGTGATTTTACAGGGGAGAAGTATGGGAGCAAAACAGGGTGCTGGCTGGTTTTGGTATTGGCGGGAAGAGTGGGAAAAAGGTTTTACAAGTTGGGTTGTGACAGAGGGA